>JBAMHZ010432761.1:0-10689 GCA_037177395.1 Alpinia galanga | reverse complement strand
GTTTCCATATAGTTTAGCATTGGATGCTATATTCTATTTACACTTTAATTATTACCTGCAGCTTTGCTTCAGGTTATTGTTTTCTCCTTTTTAAGTGTGCTGATAAAAAAAAGATGTCTGAACACTTACTCCCCTTTGTTTTATGCAATAAATCTGCAGTTGGACACTTAAGTATTGTCGATTAATGGTAGAATCGTATCCCTTCTTCCAAGGTTTTTTTTATATTGGAAACTACAGTCATTCATTGATCGATGCAAGGGGAAGAGGACACGGTATTCTATTTTCTTTTTGAATCACATTGTTCACGGAGAAAAAATTAGTAATTTTCTTCAAACAGGCAAATTTCATATCCTTTTTCTTGATGCATAAACTAATGCCAATCTCTAGCTTCACAGATCATTACCCATGTGGATTTTTAGTTATCCTAAAAAGTTGTTTTCCACTTGTTGAAATGTTATGTTCTAAGGCAAATTGAACAGATGTCTTGCCATTTAACAATCTTATTTTCTTCCTCTCAACATATATTTAATTGCTTTACTAATTTGGTCATCATATAGGAATACTTGTTTATTTAAGAGAAAACCTAAAATAATTGTAATGATCAGTCAAAAATCTAATATTGTAGATGTCGTTAGGTTTGAACTGGCGGAATAATCCAAGTTGGGTGACCAGAAGCAGTATCACCTTCAAATATAGCAATTAAAATAATTTCTAGTGTATATTATTTAACATTTTCTTTAAATTTAAATTAAATATTATATCAATTCAGTAAACACATATTAGGATGTCCATTCGAATTAATAGATCCCTTACAACTTTAATATATACTCATGTTGACATTTTATCACGAGAAAAGTTAGAAAAAATTTAGAAGACTGGGATGAATTTCAGATTGAACAAGTTTGATGTGAAGTTCTTAGTGTGTCATTTTTTCTTGCATGCTCTGCTATTAAGTCACATTCCAGTAGATGCTTACGGATATCCAATTCGTTTAGTTGGGTATGGATACTAGTTTCAACCTTATGGCATGAATATAATTAGATGAATGAATACTTATGATCACTCTTTGTTAATTAATTAGATCAAAATTGTAGCTTAATCCAACAGCTGAAAAGGAGTCTTTGGTGACAAGGATCCTCTCAAGGAGGTTGGCTCGGAGCGATTCTAGGTGGGATCCTGGCACATCTTATCCCTTACTCTCGGTACGATTTGTCATATATTATTTATGCATATTAATTGCTACGGGAGCCGTATAGCCCGCAAATATCGGAAGATATATATACATGAACTGGTATTGTACTATTCTAACATCTAAATGTTCATAATCCTCAAATTCGTAAAGATGCATTTTGCCCCATTGATATGCCAAAAATACTCTTCTCTCAAAGTCATATGAGAAGATGAAATACCACTGAAATATATTTTTTAGTTGTTAAGCTGTTTTGATTAAAATGATTTGTGGATAAAATCTTTATTGGTCTTTTGAAACTAAATATCCTCTATATAAAATCTTAGATTGTGCAAAAACCATCAGAGACAGTTTTACAATATCTACTAGGAACCCAAAATTCAGCCAAATTTACAGTTGGATATTAGGAAGCAATTTGGTAAACTTTAAATACAGAGATAAATGCAGATGGTGAATAATTCTAAATACTACACTGTGACAGATGGGTCAGAGACATACAGCCGCAAGAGACGACGACCATGAATGGGAAAGTTTCTTGCAGGTTGGAAATTGAAATCGAACTACTCTCTCACAGTAATTTCCTTTTCTAATTCTACTCATAGTTCCTCTTATCCTGCCACTGCTCCTCTCTCTGTGAATTTGTGCTATCGAATACTTAATTCCTTCTCTTACACCGCGTGCATGCATTGCCTCCTCTCTCTCTCTCTCTCTCTCTCTCTCTGTGTTGGGATGTGAACCCCTTCCTATTGCCAGACGGATGATTCCTCTATAGTATACCCTTTTTTAAGTATTCAAGCATTCACGTCCAAGCAACTGTGCTTGACCAGTCTTGTTTCATGCTCCCCTGTCCTCTCTTTCCCAGTCTCATTTTAGGAACTGTTTATCTCAGTGAATGAGAGAAGATGAGTGGAAAATATAAATTTCGAGATCTTTCCCTTTGTTTACCTGGATTAAAGAAAGGTTTACCTGGGTTGAAAAAGAAAACTAGGAGGAAGGAACTCCTTAGCTTCTGGGTCACTCTTGTCCGTTCACCATTGAGCACAGGCACAGGCTCTGCTCAGTGTAATAGTGGAGAAATTCCTTCATTTGCTTCATTTTAAGAAATGCCAGCTCTGGCAAAGTCGACAGGTTAGGCAGGGATCGTTGTTGGCAAGGGCTCAGAGTCCCTGATGTCGTCTCTAGCATGATCGAGTGAGGCGACGAGCAAGGCGGCTGATGAGGTTTTAGAGATTGTCAATGACAGCTCAACAAGAGTTGGACTGGTAAGAGAGGAGGTAACTTGTAGTTGGTGTGCCTCAGTTAGAGGCCTCATAGCGACAAAGAGTTAGGGATGAGGATTTTTATTATGTCATATCAATAATTTTTATAAATTATCTAAAACAAATAACTTTTTTAATAAATAAATCATTTTCACTTATTTATACCATTATTCACAACTAATGGCTAGGATAAAAAAAAACAATGGAGCTCCTAGGTAGCATGGTACAACAGTAAAGACAATGAAATATTTTACAGAAAAATATAATTTAATTATCTGTTAAGATAATTAATTTAATAGATGAAGAGTGCAAAATTTGGATAATAAAACTGTAGAGTTTGGATGATAAAACTGTAGAGTTTGAATTAATCTGCTAAAAGTTACAAGTGTTTTTTTAATTTACTTAGGTAGTTGATAGAGATCCATTGAAGCTCTAATCTCTTTCAGCTTAGTTATTGAAGAGATATCTTCAAAAGACTATAGAGTAAAATTAATCATCTCAGAGATTAATTTGACTGAAAATTTAAATATCCTAATATTAAAAAAAACAATGAATATTATTATTTTATCCAATTTTTCCATCTTCCTCATTAGTTTATTTAAATAAACATCTTTGGAGGGTTTCTTTTAGACTCTAGCTCTCCTTTCACCTCTTCCTGAACAGGAAGACATATAAATAATATCACTTTTCTTTGTACTTGGCTTAATTAGACTACCCTACCAAGTTAGAATAAAAGTAAACAATTTCATTTCCACGTGAAGAAGGCTCCTTTTGCTGCCTCAAAATTGCAAAAAAAAAAAAAAAAAAAAATCTTTTCCAAAGCTACAACACAAAAAAAGAAGACTCTTGATGGAAACGTCATGCCTGAAAGACCGCTACCGCTCTGCAAATAAATGCCTAGTTTTAGTGCTTTTTTCTCTCTCATATTTTAATTCTGGAATTATCTTTTGCTTTCGCCCTTCTTTTGTTTTCTTTTTATTGTTTTCCTGCTCGACTTATGCAGATGAATTAAAGATAGGAGACGAGCTTCCCAAGCTTTTGCCAGTTGCCACCCTTCAATGTCTTCCTTCTCTGTTGCTTATTTTCACCGCATTAACTAAAACAGTGAGTGAGAGTAAGAGAGAGAGACCAGAGTAACTTGACGGCAAGAGTAAATATTTAGAGCTTGGGAGGGAAGCAAGCAAGAACGCTCTAGCCTTCACAAAAAGCAACCTTTTGTTGATTAATTTCTTTTATTCATGGAAGGAGTTGCACCTGGTGGAATCGCCGGGGATATAGTCGGAGGAACGGAAGCGAAGCAGTACTCTGCATCTTCTACTTCATCTCCGTCTCCGCCTCCGTCGCCGCCACCGGCATTTTCCTCGGTAGCTGTCGCAGGAGCACATGGTATGGCTGCGGCGCCGGAGGCAGCAGGACTGGCCATGGGAATGATGGCAGGCGCCAGCGATCTTTTCCGGGGGAAAAAGCGAGGGAGACCGAGGAAGTACGGGCCCGACGGCATGGCTCTGGCCCTGACGTCACCAAACTCCGGCTCCCCTTTCTCCTCGGGCGGCAAACAAAGCAAAGGGCGGCCGCCAGGTTCGGGCAAGAACCAGCTCCTCGCTGCTCTTGGTAACGATGATTCCAGTTAGAGTCTGCACTTCTATGTCTTCCTTCTTTATCTCACTGTTTTGGGTCATGATGCAAATTAAATTATTTGCATGAAAATATATACTACAAAAGTAATTAATAATTTTGATTTGCATGATCTTTACGTAGGAGAGTGGTTTGCGAACTCAGCTGGTGGAAATTTTACACCCCATGTAGTCACCATTTCTGCAGGGGAGGTGAAACATTTCGAACAAAAATTAGATTTTTTTCTTCTTCTTTAGTTGTTGTAATGTTTTCCTTATTTTCTTTTTTGGATATGGATGATTCGATGGGGCATTTGATGAAGGATGTGGCTGCAAGAATACTTTCCTTCTCGCAAAAGGGACCACAATCTATCTGCATACTATCTGCCAATGGAGCCATCTCCAATGTCACCTTAAGGCAGCCTGGTTCTTCCGGTGGCACCTTGACATATGAGGTGATTGAGCTGAACACCATTCAATCATTTTCTGTGTTTGTTTCTTCTGTTAAATGTTCACCATTTTGCCTATAATCTGGCACTGTGTTATGGTTAGAAAGTATCCTTGATGAACTGCTGTTTAGGAATTAAGGATTGCTCTCTCGGAGTTGATGGTCTCGTTTGGTTCAAAAATGAGAGCACATCATTCCGTTGATGGTTAGGCAGAGTTTTGCCGACGACTCAGTGATAAGCTTTCATGTTGGACAAATTAATATCGACCAATTCTGATGATACTGTCTGTCGATCACCGACTCATTTATTTTCTCCATCTAATCTTGCTCGTGACCATAAGCAGGGCCGGTTTGAGATTCTATCCCTGTCTGGATCCTTCTCGCTTACTGAAAACGGAGGCATTCGAAGTCGAACTGGCGGGATCAGTGTATCGCTTGCAGGTCCTGATGGTCGCGTTATTGGTGGAGGGATCGCCGGAACACTGCTTGCAGCAAGTCCAATTCAAGTACTGCAAATTGCCTTGTCAAGCTTTGGTTTCACCATGCACACTACCGTGACTTGTTAGTGTTTTCCATTATCAGGTGGTGGTTGGAAGCTTCACTCCAAACACTTTCAAAGATCCAAAACCAAAGCCTACACCACAACCACCTCCTCAAGCATTGCCCGTAACCGCTGGTCCACTCGCAGCTGCAAGGCCAATTTCACAAGCAAACCCCCAAATCGACTACGAGACACCCACCTTAACATTACCGGTCCAACCCCAAGTCGGAGACATGGATAACCCCACTCCCAACCCTACTCTTCATGCTGCAAGTTGGCATGGACTGCAGTCATCGGAACACAATCCTTCTCCAGATATAAACATATGCTTGCATGGGGAGCATTGACACTGATGTAATTCTCTTCGCACCTTAACACTACCAAACTAGCTAGTCCAATATGTTCAGTAATGATTCTGCTAGAAATGTATTAGGTTAGGAGTTTTCTTGATGATTGAATATTGATAGATTGATGGATCCATCTAGATTATGTTATCAATCTTAAGGCTATTTATTTGGGCTGTTAAACTTGTTTAACCTCATTTATTAAATTGTTTGCTATCTCTACTCTCTTAGCTCTAGCTTCTACTAAATTCACTATGATTTTATCATTGATCCAAAAATAAAATATATGTTGTTTTACGCACCAATATTATATGTATTTCTAACGGATGAAGAAAAAAATTTATCACCAAGCCATTATTGAACCAATAATCAAAATATACATACAAATTCCAAGGCATTAAACCATTAAAATCGTGTATGGAATGTAAAATTGATTGTCAAAACTTTATATTCTAAAACTAGCCAGTTCTGAACAAATTAAACAGTGGTAATGAAGGACAAATTAAGTTAACATCCAATAGGTTGGGATTTAATAAGCTTAATTAACGGAAGATTAGGGGGTGCCAAACTATCTTGTCTAGACTACTGGAGGTAACATAACAGAAAGATCTGATTATAATCTCTCTAAATCACAAACTGGCCATGTATTTGGAAACTTTTACCAACTTGCCTAAACACTGTTAGTCATAAACATATACGCTAAACAACTTGTCCTTCTAATAATGCCATACTGAAGCAAGTTGGCTAATTTTGAGATTAATTAATTAGCAAGTGTGACTAGTTTTATTAATTTTTGAGCGGTGAAGTGAAGTCCTAGCATAACTATTTTCAGTTTCTAGGCTACCATGCATGACAGCATGTAACAGGCCAAAATGGCTAAAAACTTGGTGAAGACTTTAAAATTCAGAGGAATAGTGAGATGAAGACATTTCATGTGTATTTTAATTTGCAGCACATAATTATAATGAGCTATACTGGTTTGGCACATGTGTATCATGAAAGCAATGAGTAGACAATGGTTGAGATTCATCAGATGAATGAATTTTCTTTATCATGAAACAATATTTCAGAAGGTAGAAGATGAGAAGATGAACATGAGCAAGCAAGTAATAAACACTAAAGAATACTGAACTTGCCTAGTTGGCTTACCGGAGAATAGGGCAACGACAATGTGGAGATGAGGTCATCCTCCAACCTGCAATTACAAATAAAATTATCGTGACATATCAAAATAAACCTAACTCCTGTTAGTGACGATTAAAAATTGAACGGGAAGTTAAATTTCATGAAATATTCTATTTTACGGAAGAAAATGAAGTGCAAGAGATTAATAAAAGCATTTGAAAGCAACTGAAGGTACCAACTAGGACAGAATTAGAGATATAAATATGGCCCCAGCAAGTAGCTCATTTGTATCACATGCATTACTTCCCTCAAAATAAGGTTTGGATTTCTTGTTTAACTTCTTTTGGTTATCCATGGTTGGTTATATACAGATGTAGAGATTATCTGCAAGCTCTGCTCTGGCATCATAAAGAGTTTGATGATGACCACCATGGCAATATGATCCAAAGTTCATGAGAAAGGGCAGCAACAGACTCATAAAACTACTACCAACAGTTGTATTAGAAACCCAAATATGAGAAGTTCAAACACTCACATCAATGAGAAAGAAAAAATAAATTGGAAAGAGACTAGCAACTGAATCCTTTAGAGCCTAAAGTGTTACATTATTATTACACAACTCATGTCACCAGTTTCCTCTGCAGTATGTTTACTAGTCTCAATTAATGCATGTTTCTGGTCCTCTTATCTTTTTCTTTTGGCAAGGTGGCAATGAGCAAGATTCCGGGGGGCTCGAGATCTGCATCCATGCAACTCTACTGTTACTCTTCTTCCTACAACTTTGATCTAGTCTTATCCAATTGGCTTTGTCAGAGAATCTTCTCTACCTCTTGCCATATGCAAATTCTACTTGAAAACCAAAGGATATACAAAGAAATCCCACTGAATAGAATTCAATAAAAATTAAGCAGTCACATTCATTTCTCTTTTGCAATGCTTGTTTCTTTCCCCCTTTTTTTCATTTCCGTTCTATCGTCAAATCTTGGGACTTTCTGGAAAGGTCAACTCCTGACAGATTACTTTGTCATTGTTCTCTTCCATTTCTCACGTTTCTTCCTCGGATCTCCCTTCGTCATGTTTCAGAATATATGACAGGTTACCTTGCCATTTTTCTTTTCCTTTTTGTGTTCAACCTTCAGAATTCTCTGGTAAAACTAGATCAATATCAAGCTTGTTATATATAAAATAAAAAGATCATTTTCTAGTGGAATGAGAGAAAGACAACTGCTGACTAGTATAGAAAGAAAAGGACATCATTGTCCACGGCACATACATGCATGCCCCACTGCAGGCCTCTGTTCCTACACTTTGTCATCTGAAGATCCATCCATCATCTCTGACAGATATGACATTGGTTGCACCTCTCAACTGTCAGCCATGGACCCTTACTGATAGCTCAACAAGGAGGCTTAATCCCGTGCTTCCTGCCTATCTTGTGACAGGGAAAACGCTGCTTGTTCTTCCAGCAAACAGCATCCTCATAGGTCCTTTTGGTTCAAAACTTTGGAAGCCAGCAAAGAAGACTTTAATTGTTGGTTGGAACGATCCTCGAACCAATCGATCGAATATGTGGGCACCAATGGTCCCTTTCGTTAATAGATTTAGAAGTCATCAAACTGAAGTCTGTTTGCTGCCATCATAGTTTTGTCCTCACTTGTTCTAGCACTTGTTTGGCCCATGTGAGATGTCTCTTGTCACAAGCAGTTGTGCGATTTGAACCGAACCAAAAGTACGATTAGCATGAGCAAAACAAGCCAACTGATAATTGGAAATGCTAGCGAAAGGAAACACTTCGGAAACTGCCATTCTGTAATTTCTTTAGCTCACACGAAGAGGAACAGGCGCAGGCGCAGGCACAGGGCACAGCCATGTGTGAGGCATTAAGTTTAAGGGAGAGTGGGTCACATTAAATATGAGATGCAATGAAGGCTAACAGTGCATGGGGCTGTGTCACGCCTTTTAGTTGTTGAGCTGCAGTTGCTGCTTGCCATTGCCAACCAATGCAGAGTTGCAAATCATATTCCTAGCAGAAGATGACAATTTTCCTTGCTCCATGAAGCTTCCAAACTAACACCAGTGGGATAGGTAAAGTGGTTAATCCTTTTTCCTGCTACCTTGTGACTTGTGGGGTGAGGCAGTTAGGGTTGGTACCTCTACTGACTACTGTTTTTATTTAATCTCCTTCTAAACCAGTTAGTGATTCCTCCAGATGATCCCTCAGGCCTTGCATCAACTACAAATCTTGTACTTAATTAGCTAAAATCACTCTCTCCCTGCAATCTCTAAATAGGATGCCTTGCAATTTCTGTTACTGACATTAAGCAAAGTATAATTCTCCTCTCTTAGTTTTTCAAATGCACGAGGTTGATGTGCAAGAAAAGAACCCTGAAACGGAGCAAGTTCTATATCAATTCAAAAAATTCTTTGCTTTCCATCTCAGCTGAAGTAGCCATCAACAAAGAGGTTATCAATTAGCAAGGCACACCTTATTCCTCCCTTCCCTTTTTGTTCTTCTCTCTTTTCTGGCTGCCATGCTTTTCCCACGAAAGGTTGTAACTTGACTGCTTCCAAATTAGCAATGGTGAGCAAAGCAAAGAAGAACCACCACCTCTCCTCCAATCATCTCTTCCTTCCTCCATCCATGAAGGATTTTGCCTCGTGCTTCAGCGAGCACGCTGTAAAAGTGTCCGACACCTCCTGTTCCGGGAGCAGCAGCAGTGGCAACTCGTCGGCGGTCGACCACACCGCTGCCACCTCTGTCGTCAGCTCGGTTACCTCCCTCTACCGCACGAGGCTCTCCGCGCAGCGGGAGCTCCTCATCAAGATTACCTGGGCCAAGGGGCAGCTCAATCCGCTTCTATCAGTCTCAATCGACGACGGCTCATCGACGAATTCAATGGAGGCGGATTGCCATCTATTGAGAAAGAAGAAAGGGAGCAGATCTTACATCTCTGCCGGGAATTGCGACGTCGGGCTTCACTGGGACATCTCATCGGCCAACTTCGGGGCGGGTCCCGAGCCCAGCCATGGGTTCTATATCGCGGTTGTGGTCGATTCAGAGTTCGCTCTGTTGCTGGGAGATCTGAGCGAGGAATTCGCGAAGGGGTTCGAGGCGGGGGCGTTTATGGCGGAGTGCTCGATGGTTTTCCGGCGAGAGCAAGTGGTGGGCGACGCGGCTACCCACACGACGAGGGCGCGGTTCCGCGAGGGCGGGGAGGAGCACGAGATCACGATTCGGTGCAGGGGGGAGGGGTGGGACGCGAGGGAGTCGGAGCTGGCGGTGACGGTCGACAAGAAGCGGGTGGTGCAGGCCCGGAGCCTTCGGTGGAACTTCCGGGGGAACCAGACGATCTTCATCGATGGCGAGCCGGTGGACATGATGTGGGACGTCCACGACTGGTGGTTCGGCGGCGGGTCGGCGGCCGTGTTCATGTTCCGCGCGAGGAGCGCGTTGGAAAGCCGGCTGTGGCTGGAGGAGGAGATGCTGCACCAAGAACGCGGCGCCGCTGGCTTCTCCCTCCTCATCCAAGCCTTCAAAACACCTTGATGCTTTGCAATTTCTTCTTCTTCTTTTATTTTTTGTAAATTTTTTCCCCTTCTCCTCATCGCTTTACAGTAGCGTGATGTGTTTTTTAAATTTTTCTTTCTCCTTTTTTATGCGCTTTTTATTCATCTGAATTGCCTCGTGAGAAGAAGTGCTATGAACATGGTAAATTAACTGTATCTCTTTCTATTAATTTTATCGTTATGTATTTATTTCTCTCCTCGAGCGAATCACATTTTACACGACAATAGTCGAAAACTAGGTTTAAATTTTTTTTCATAGTAAAAATAATTGATGAAATTCATATATATTATCATCTCTAAACAAATGAAGTGATCTCTACTACGGAAATGGAGCGTCGAAAGTTGAGCACTGCTGTTATCCGACGGTCTCAGCTTGATCGGTCAAACAGCCGCACAATCGCATTAGAAAACACACGCGTCGCGATATAACAGAAATCGCCTCCGGCCCTCTTTATATACTCCGACACCCTCTGTTCGCAAAATATATACTCCGATCGCCGGCTCGGGCCGCGGTGGAGGCTCAACGGACGTTGCAGTCGTCGAGCGCCCAGCTAGGGTTTCCCCTTCCTTATTGTGATTCGCTTGGGATTGCTGCTTGTCTCC
>JBAMHZ010432760.1:0-36221 GCA_037177395.1 Alpinia galanga | reverse complement strand
AGGAACATCTCCCATAGTCTGAAAAACGAATGGTGCAAAGAGAAAATTAAACACTTGTGTAGACTTGACAATGCAAATAGGAGAAAATAAGGAGCGTTGTTTCAGTATACCTGTAATGAGGATTGTTCGGGGATATAATGTGCTTCCTGTGTTTGATTGTTTGGTTGATTGTGGCTCCGAGCGACGGCAAAAGATCATTATCTAAGTTGAATTCTCTGCAATAGAAGCCCAAACCTTTGTTGCAAAAGTGCTGCAAGTACTTAGAGGAAGAGAGCCACATGGTTGTTCTCTTGATGTTTTTGTATTCTGCTGTGGCAAGGGAAATGGAATGGTCTTCATTTATATAATATGGTCGAAGTGGCTGCCTATTCTCTGTCCTTGTTTTCATTGGATAGTTGGTAGATGCAAGTAGCTAGTTGAATAAGAAAAAGTCACGAAGAAAGGATATAAGAAAGAAAATGCCGTTGCCTCTTATCATTGGATGCAAGAAAAGGTACAGATTGCATGAATAAATTAAGCCAGAACATAAAAGAAAAACAGGGGGAGGGAATGGAGGAGGTGGAGTTTTGATTAAAAAGAAAAAAAAAAAGGATATTTGTGTGGTTGTGGGATGGATGGAATTCTGAAAGGACCACTAGGAATTTCTTTGGAGATAATTTGAACGGATGAAATTTGTCTTTTAAAGGATTAGCTACGCCTTTAATCACTGAACTCACCATGAAAGTATTCTTCCTATCATGTATTGCAGGCAGAAAATGTCCTAAAGTTGGTCCATGAATTTGGTCAATATATTCTGTAGGATTAAATAGTCTGATCACTAAGTCATTCATGATTTTTATTGAAAGCTTAACTAGTACCTCCATAAACATGCAATGTTGCTTTATGATGCCCAACCTGCCAGGTTTATTTGTTTTTCCACTGCTCGCATGCATTGAGTTTCCTTATTGCACGATGCGAACGGTCCCACTGATGCACCAGAATCCTGTATCCCGAAGTGATCCTGCACCGTGAACCTGGTAGCGCGATGAGTCACCGGAATGTGGACTTGACTTTGACTTGGCCGGAATGTAGTGTCAGTAGCTGGGAAGGTGTCGAAGAAGAAGCAAGAAGTAGAAGAAGAAGAAGAAGAATACCAAGGCGAAGCCCCCTCCCCCCGGCGGTTAGGAGTTCCTATATATAAGAACCTCAGACAATCAGATGTCCGGATGTCAGGCCCTGACTCAGGTGGGAGGGAAGTGAACCATGTCCTTATTAATGATCCCCTACCGAGGGGACATTCCGTAATAAATGCTCCCCTACCGAGGGGACATTCTGTAATAAATGCCCCCCTACCGAGGGGACATTCTGTAATAAATGCCCCTTGTCAGAGATATAAGCAGGTTGCGACTCTTTGGCTGTCAGGCCGTACCGGATACCGCAGTGTCCGGATGAGAGGCCCTGCCAAGACGCGGGAATGAGGCTTGCTGAGGGCGTGAGGTCTCTTTGCCGAGCCCCCGGTCGGGAGGTTTGCACATGCACATGCCACGCCGCCGACCGATCAACCATATACGCATATTTCTCCCGCTCGGCCTGGCACCAAATTGCTGGGCTGATCCGATCGGGGATCCCTGTACTTAGCTGCCGTATCAATAATGATTTTGAAAAATCGATTTCCAGTTCTTGCTTAGCTGTGTGGGATTTGAAGGCGAAGGCGCCCTCTTTGAGTTCATCGGCGAGTTTTCCAGCAAATGTTGCTACATTCATGATTTGTAATACAAAGCATTTTGTAGATTCAGATTGCAAATGGTAGGGCGGTATGCATACATGTATCGTGATCTTCCTATCTCATTAACTGAGAGTTACTTTCGTCTTCTTCTCAAATTGATGTTATCTTTTTCCTCTTTCTCCATGTTGTTTCTGTTTATTGTAGCTGCTTCAAATGGGGAATTCTTGTAATTTTGGAGGGGTGGAGCGTTAGTTTCCCCATGGCTTTATCAGTTTTCTTAGCACTTGTTGAAATCAACACGAAATAAATAGACAAGTGATCCCATGCTCTGTAGTCTAATCCTAAGTTTCCATACTGTACGCCGATCTTTGTAGAACTTGTTAATTTGTTAATGTGATTTACGCGGAGAACATGCCATTTGCACTTTTGTTTGGTTATCTTTTTTTTCACTTTCTTGGCACTATTCTGACTGTGGCAAGGGAATCTTATCATGTAGAAGAATTTCTTCTTTGTTCCTTATATTTTATCCATTTCTATAATGCCCTCTAAATTTGCAAAGACATCAGTTTGCCTCCCATGCAAAATTCTTCCAAAGCAGTTTCATAGCCAAGTATGGTGCGGGAAACAGTGAAATTATCCCTCAGATATATGTTTTTGTTTTTCAACTTTTGGAGAACTATACTTAGATATTAGCCAGGGATATACGTAATTCAGTGATCTTTTTTACATAATTCATAAAACTAGGGCCCTCAAGGAGTGTGAATATTCATTACTACTCTGTTGTGAATAAACAATAAGTACTTCAGATATAATAGTGTGCATACGATCTGTCAACCCTTGCATTCGGATTCTTTTTTGAATTTATTGAGCAACAACATGAAATCCAAAGAAGATTAAAATGTTCCTTTATAGAAATTGGATTGTTTTTTGTATGCCTGACTCCAAAAGCTATGTAGATAGCAAAAAATACTACCAACTTAATAAATGGGTTGAATGAGTGGCATAGCTAAACTGGCTTGAAGCACATAATAACATGGACCCATAAATATTCCTGATATTGGTAATGGCTTCCTTTAGTTATTTATCAATCAATTCTATCATTCTGTTACATTTCTCATATAGTAAAAGTTCCACAACCAGTGGTTTAAGTTAGTTTTTAGAGTTGCCCTCTATCTCATGCATGTTGCAAGCCTTGGTAAACTCATTCGTTTTGAAAAAGCAAAAAAGTTTACTTCCCTAAACTGCAAGTAAACTATTTTGGTCTCAAATTACTATAGAATAACTTACTGATAAACCCATCACTACAGCTTGCTTAAAGCAGTATGTTGATGCAGTAAAGTTGTCACTCAAGTTTGTACACTTTTCTATATCAAATTTTCGAATGATTTGACTTTGTTGCTCTAGCTATTGACACAAAGTAGAGGTAAGATCCATTAGAGATACCTTTACATGCTTAATTTTTAAGTTAATATTTACATCCATCAATGCAATATAAGGAAAAGCTAAATTGCTCTCCCCAGCAATCCAAGATTTGGGAAGATCTATGCTACTTCAAAGGTTATAGGAACATTGGAGCTCTTCCATAAATTGTCTACTGGGGACATAAATTCTGTGTTAAACTTCAACCATTTGCCTCAAGAATCTATCATACTTGACGGACGTAGGATCATAATTTATGTTTCATCTTATACGTCAGTCATCTTAACCAAACAAAAGATTGCTCATCGTGCTTTCAAGGTATGACAGTGAAAAGAACTGCAGTAACCATGTTTTCTATATCCCTACAATTTGTGGTTTTCACTCTTGAAATTTGAGTTTATAATTTGGTGTGGTTGGTAATGGCATCCAGGGAAGATGAGGAAAGCAATAAGTTAGCATTTTACCAAAATCCTTGATGATTAAAAATGATCAAATGGCATCCTTCTAATGGTTTTTTAACCAATAAAGCCACAGGCCTTTTTCTCCCCCTATTTACTTCTAATTCTTGTTATTTCATGGTGGCATGATTTGAGGCCAAAAATATTTTTTTGGGCCTAATATGCTCGATTTTAGTTGCCTCAAAGTTCAAAACCATGCAAAACAGTAGCTTGGTTCATTAAATGCTATATCTGCATATAATTTTGCTGCAAATTGATTTGCAAATGAGTCAGTGGCAGGATTTTCACATATCTATATCGTCCTAAGCTTCAAGACACTCCAAGTCAAATTTGCATCCAAAAATAACTCTCTTGGCCCTAAATTCTACTGCAAGCTAATTTATTTGCAGCCATGAAATAACAAATTCGGAGATATTAGGGGGGAAAGGACTTAAGGTGCTTTTTTATTTTTTATTATGAAATATTATTAATAGGACATGATTTGATCATTTGAAATTATCAAAGGCTTGTTTTTTTGTAACATGCTCAAGTTGCCTCTTAGTCCTGCCGGGAGATGGAAGTTGCAACTGGTCACAGGATGTCAAGCAACTGTGACACACTTAAAGCAGATGGTGGACCAGAAATTTCCTTTACATATTGGAGCACTGGCTGTATAAGGTATGGAAGTGGAACCAAGCTACTCAATCAACTCCATGATTGCCTTGCCTTCCTGTCCCTCTTTCTCTCACACACACACCCCTCAACCAAACTTGGGTAACTCCTACACCTGAAATGATTCATTCTTGCTAACAAAGCCAATTCCACCTCCAATATAACAAATCCACTTGAGGTTCATTCTTTGATGCCCTTAAGCAAACCTTAAATACATCTGTTCTTTCTCGTTGAAGATGCAACGAGAGTTAAATGGATGGCTCGGTTTGTCATCCTCCCCTTTTTTGTTGGTTGCGCATCCCATTCGAGCGTTGCAGTCCATGAAAATCAACCAAAGAGAGCACAAGCCGAGGCATTCCCAGCAACATCTAGTAGCCATTCTTTTACTCTTCTTTGTTGTTATCATGGCAGTCATCCATTTTGGAGCCACACATTGAATTATATTACTCCACTTTGCTCTAACTATTGGTTTGAAGGTGGAGATGCTAAGGGACAGCCGACCGGGAAGCCGAAGAACTCCTTCAGCAATCTTTCATTCCCGAGGCCCAACCTCTCTTTGTGGTTTCAAAAGCTAGTCGAGAACTTATCCAGCTACTTTGCATTTGACGAGGAAGAGGAGGATGACGACGAGGTCGAGGTGGAGATGTAGATTGGACTCCCAACCGAAGTGCAGCATGTTACTCCGCCACCGGTCGGTGGCCCCCATGGCTCTTGGCTGCATTGAGGGTGGCGGCGGCGGCGGTGGCGGCGGTGGTGCATTTGTTGCTTTGCTCTTTTCTTTGGTCCTCTGTTTCTTGCAATCTGCTTCTTATGTTTATTGTGAGCAGCCATGTGAACTTGTATGGCTCTTCCTCATCAGGCCATCAGATACATGTATAATTCAAATTCATGTAAATTTTTTTGGGCGATAATTTATTATAAAATTGGAATTATGTGATTTATTTAATAACCATGGGAATTAATCAAAAGTTTGTTTAAATAAATAAATTTAGTAATTGATCATTTATTTTTTCCTTTTTGATAATTCATATATTCATAATTAAGTTTATAGAGATAAGCGACTCATTTAATATTATAAATAATTCG
The DNA here is from genome assembly GCA_037177395.1 of Alpinia galanga. Taxonomy (NCBI): domain Eukaryota; kingdom Viridiplantae; phylum Streptophyta; class Magnoliopsida; order Zingiberales; family Zingiberaceae; genus Alpinia; species Alpinia galanga. Next base: position 30,902 of record JBAMHZ010432760.1, on the reverse strand, counting down.
AGCACGGCAGATATTTGATAAATGCGGTTGAAAAATTGAATCTTTGTTGTATATGAAAAATATGAATAATTAACCATCTGTGAAATTGATATTAATGTACTTTTTTTTAATGTTTATTCCAAATTACTTTGTGGAAAATTTCTTGCTGTAGCAGTTGATTGACCCAGACCGTCACTGTCATCTTTGACTTGGGAATAAACCCGAAGCGAGAGACACCGAGATCGAGATCGAGATCGAGAAGAGGAAGAGGAGCAACAGTAGTGGCTGAGAAGGCGATCTCCTTACGTTTTTTCTCTCTACATTCCATCATCGGTCTCTGCTACCAGATTGGCTGTGGGTTTGGGGCTCGCCGCCGTGAGAGGTGGCGGAATTTGGGAATTAGTAGGGGAAGCGCGTTTTATTATGGAGGAGGGAGGAGGTAGTGGCAGTGTTGATGGCGGTAGAGCTAGGGATGGCCCCTTCCTCTCCTCCTTCCTCATCTGCTTCTTCCTTGCTGTCGTCTCAGCTCAAGACTGTGAGTTGTAACCCTAACCATTTTTTTTATTCCAGATGGTTTTTTTTTATTGTGCCAGCTGGAGAATAACTGTAACATTACATTGCTTATAGTTGTAGCTGCTTCGCTTCTTTACTTGTTGATTGGTGTAGGTTTTTGCTTGAATTTTGGAGCTGGGAGTGTTTTTTGCTGGTTCTGTAGGTATAATCGATATTTATAGAATTTGAAGCATGACATAAATGCTAGGGAGGATAGCGTTGGTTCTTGCTAATTCTATAACGCATGGTATCTCTTGTGATTCTTAAAAATCAATTTTATATTGTTCCGAAAAAATGTTTTTTTTTCCCCCTAAAGAGTTGATCGGTCCACGTAGAACTGATCAGTGAAAGACGCATGTTTTATGAATAAATTATGTTTATTTTAATTCTAATACGGATATGATGGTAGGTTAACAACTAGCATATGCATCCAGGCGTGCAAGAATTTCACTTATATACTTCTTCACGTATGATGGTAAATTAACAATTGACTTCTCTAACAATTTCACATATGCACTTGTTTAGACACTGACATTCTATATAGCCGCAAGGTCACCATTTTTATAGGTGTGAGATCATCTGCTATTATCACATAATAAAAATATTGTATATACCAGTCATACCGTGAAGTCAATGTCCTCTCTTAAAATTAACCAAGGATATTTTAATAGTATCATCCCATGCTTTAAGATTGTCATATCTTATTCAGTCTATCATTTAAGCAACAATATTATTCGTACCTTTTATTAGAATGTGTTAGTTACATCCAAGATAATGAGATTGTAAAGAAATGAATAATACAATTATATTTACAGTGATTTCTTTTACAGTTCAATTTTTTAGGGCATTATCATTAACAAGAGAATGTCTGCATTTTTATTATTGTCTACCCTTTATTTTCTATAAATATATTAGTTGTCTTAACTCTAGAAGTTGTAGATTTACATTCTCTTAATATATTCTTTCTTTCAATAGCATCCTGCCCTGATGGTTGGCATATCAGTCCCAGTAAGAACAAATGCTTTATGCATATGACTGGCTCTCTACCTTGGGTTCAGTCAGAGGCAGTCTGCCAGAATTTTAGTGGCTATTTGGCAGCCCTTACTTCAGTTGATGAGTTGAACTTTGCACAAAGCTTATGCACTGGAAGCATTAGAGGATGTTGGGTTGGAGGACGAGGATATAATTCTTCTCTTGGATTTCACTGGAAATGGTCTGACAATATGTCAAGATGGAATGAATCTGTTTTCCCTGACAAACCTTTTCATTTCAATTGTTCAAGTGCTTCGTGCAACAAAATGAGCCCACCTGATCTGTGTACACTGGTACCTAATAGCCATGTGGCTCTTGTTGCTGAAAGTTGCAATACATCTCATGAATATCTTTGCATGGTTGCTCGAGGTACTATATAACTTTTTAATGATCCTTTGCCTTATCGAGTTCCTAAATTTGACATTATTTTATAAATTTTCTGGCTTATGTCCAAACTATTATGGCAACATTATGTAAGTACTGTTAGTTCACCCACTGGAATCAAGTCCACTATTTTTTCCCCTTATTTGCAGTTTCAGCATTTCATCCATTCTGTATTGCTATTTAGAGAATAGAATTTGTTCTGTGATGTCACTATTTTGCCAAGTGATCATTTTGATTTGCAGCAGAAAACAAATGTTCCTACAAGCTTTGCCATATGGAGTATATGATCGCCCTTGCAGCTGTCAGTGGATTAATCCTTTTCATCACTTTGGTTGTTGTTATATGGCTGCTGGTATATAGGCGAGGCAAGAAACGCAGACGGTCTCGTAAATTTTCCAGTCCTTCAACAGCTGCATTAGTTCCTCCATTATGGAAAGTATTCACCAGCGAAGAGTTGAGATCAATTACAAAGAATTTTAGTGAAGGAAACAGACTTCTTGGTGATGCCAAAACTGGTGGAACGTATAATGGTTTCTTGCCTGATGGCTCAAGAGTGGCTGTTAAGAGACTGAAGAGGTATAGCCTTCAAAGGAAGAAGGAATTCTATTCTGAGATTGGAAGGGTTGCCAAACTTCATCATCCTAATCTAGTTGCTGTAAAAGGCTGTTGCTATGATCATGGTGATCGCTATATTATCTATGAATTTGTTGCCAATGGGCCATTGGATCGATGGCTGCACCACATGCCAAGAGGTGGTCGAAGCTTAGATTGGGCCATGAGGATGAGAGTTGCTACAACTCTTGCTCAAGGAATTGCGTAAGTATAGTAGAAAATGAATATCAAGATAAGCATATGCATATAATCATTTCTTACCACTGTATTTTTGTTTTGCCATTTTGTGCCTCCGTAGTGTTCTCTTGATTTATAAGACAATTCTTTTGTGCAAATGAATTATGAAGGATAGTAACTTAAAAATTCTCTAGATGTCAAAACAAAAAAAAAATCCAGATATCATAAGAAATTAGTTAGTATAAGAGTGAGATTCGTAGTGACTCTTGTTCAAGTATGAATATTCAACATAGGGGTATGAATCTGTATCTCACACTGATTTAGGTATGAATATCCAACATGGATGTAAATCTATGTGTCTGACATGATTGTTTCACCTAATCAAAATGGGAGTATTGAGTGTCAACTTGAAGTATTAGTGTCCAACATGAGTACAAAAGGAGGAAATGAAGAGGCCAAGTATCAGTCTTTAATTCCCCAATGTTTGATTTATTGAACTGCCATGATAGGAAGAATTCTTTAATCCTTTTCCTTGGTTTGTCACAAATATCATTATTTAAATTATAAAGTTTTTCTACAGAATTAGGCATCTGTTCTTGTTGGGCTTATTCACTTCTGATTCATTTTAGTCATGGCTACATGATGTGGTGAAGGTGCGAAAGGCCTGTTAGGATTAAGAATATAATTGATCAATGTCTGACATGTCTAATGGCTATAGGATATAGCGGGATAAGATCCGCGTAACTAGACTTGTCATTGTTAACTAATAATTATATCATTGTACATTAATTCTAAATGGCCAGTAAAATGCATGCACTTGACTTCAAATCATTGCTTGTTGATGATGCTGTGTCGAACTCAGTTCATACTCATACTAACTGATTTTCACAAATTCAGATTCCTGCATGACAAGGTGAAGCCCCAAGTTGTACACCGTGATATACGCGCAAGCAATGTCCTTCTCGACGAAGAGTTTGGGTCTCATCTGATGGGTGTAGGCCTTTCCAAGTTTGTGCCATGGGAAGTTATGCACGAAAGGACAAAGACAGCAGGAACCTATGGATATCTTGCTCCAGAGTTCATGTATAGAAACGAATTGACAACAAAAAGTGATGTCTATAGTTTTGGCGTGCTGCTGCTGGAAATCATCAGCGGCCGACGACCAAGCCAGGCTGTTGAATCTGTGGGCTGGCAGACAATATTTGAGTGGGCAACCCCGCTAGTTCAGTCCCACAGATATGTTGAACTCCTCGATCCTTTCATATCCAACGTCCCAGAGGTTGGGGTGATACAAAAGGCTGTGGATCTGGTATACGCATGCACCCAGCTCGTCCCCTCAGTTCGGCCAAGGATGTCGCATGTCGTGCATCAACTGCAGCAGTTGGGTCTGAGAGCACTCTGCGAGCAGCCAACAAGCGGTACAAGCACCAGCGCAACATCACCAATGTTGCCGCTGGAGGTGGAGTATCCTCGCTGAAGTTAATTTACATCCTGTTTGTAATTTACTATGACTTTCGTCACTTAAAGCTGCCGTAGAAGTTAATGACATGTCAACTAGCAGACGATAATTTACATAGCAGTTATTACTTAAGACTTGTCACCTACAAGCTTCCTTAGAAGTTACTCTTGTTATATTGCAGTGCTTCAGGTTTGATAGTAAGATCTTATGCTGTTTGTATTATCTTAACCGATTATATTTTAGAGAACTTGTTTTTCAACCTCGATAAGCTATTCCATTTGATCGATGTTATCATCATGGATCTCATCGACTAGTTTGGTTCCTGATCAATCTTTCTACGTTGTGATAAATAGTTTTTCTTATCATTACGGCATTAACTTTTGCATTTGGTTCGCGCTAAAAAACCGGTAATGAAGTTTTTCTTGGTGAAATTAATGGCTATACTTGATCTTCGGGTTAACATATGTGGTTATCAATGTCATTAGTGGCAAGTCATTCACCAAAACTCTAATCTAGCAGCATTAGTTTACCATGACTACTCAAGAAAAGAATTCTCTAAATACAGTCATGGCTTTGTCCAAAATCGATAACTACATGCGACAAACAACTTTCATGTTTCTTACACCAAAAAGAAGCTACAAATGGAAGTTAAGTTTGAGAGTTCGAATTCACAGCCCAAGTGCAAGGTGCTTAGTGTTGATACTTCTGTTTCCTGTTTCTTTTGCTTCAGCAGAAGCTTTAGACCATGAATATCCAGTCTGCACCCAACAGTAGAGACTAGAGACTCATGGCTTGTTGTTGTATATCGTGAATGTGTTCGGTAAGTGCATTATTGTATTAACCAGTGTGTTATTGAGCACCTGAATGTGTGTGTCGAACAACCTCTCTTAGCAATTCGTTGTGCCCTCTCCATGGAAGAAGACATTGTATTATGAGAACTATTTGAGATTGTCTAAATGCGTTTGCTGTGTGTGATGAAGATGTTCTTGTGTAAACCCAAAAAAAAAAAAAAAACTGCTGCTCCTTTTGGATAAATAGATTGTGATTTTTTTAATAATCTAAACGTCCAGATTTTGCTCTTCATTTATTACCCAATATGAGCTTACCATTTTCCTACCCGCACGCTCGTCGGTTTTTACTACGTACTACCAATGGGCCCTATCGAGTACGGTGACATTTCAAAAATAACGATGGCTAATTTAATTGTGGATACCCTTCCTTCGTCGGAATTATCCGAATAGATTCGACTTGTGTTGGGTGATGTGGCTTTGGTTAGTACCGTTGCTTCGATTGGCCGGAAGGTGGGCCCAACGGATCAGGCCGTTGTTGGGTACGCTGTTTTGGATATTTTCGGGGTGCTTTATTTAAAAAAATGGGAAGAAAATTTTGTGCGGTTTGAAGAAGGTTCGCTTCCCGTCAAATTGGGAGGAGGAGAGGGGAGAGGCGTCGCGAGATTTGTAGCATCCGGTGGTATCGCTTCTACCGATTTCTTCTCTCTCGGCAGCCGGCGATCCGAGTCGGCTCGCGGGAAGGAGTGTGGGAGTATTCTTCGAGATACAACGCCGGCGTCGCCGGAAAAGGCGAGGAAAGGGAGAGGTTAAGAGTCGGCAGGGTTGATCTTCGGATCATATGGACGTGCACAGCGTGGGGGGCGGGTCGATTAGGAGGAGCATATCGGGGACCGGCTCCCTGGGAAGGAAGAAGACTACTGAGAACGGCTCGGACTCTGGACGGCGGAGTTCTATATCTCGACCTCCGTGCGTTTCTTGTTCTCGCATTTAGATCTAGAATTCTTCTCGGTTGATTCTTTTTTTTTTCCAGTTGATTTCATCTTCTAATAGCCTACGGCGGATGTTTTTGATGGATTTCGTCTTCTACTTTCGTTTGTGCCTGATAATGTTGAATTCTCTTCGTGATCTGGGACTATATGATTCTTGCCTTGAAGAAAAAAAAAAAATCTTTCGTAGCAGTTCTTGTCATATAACCACTGTTGTAATTCGTTATTTTGTCAAATTGATGTTAAATGACTATAACGAGGTTCTGTTGTCCGTGCCTTGAACCGTTGAAGTTTCAAGTTTTTAGGTCGGTTTCATCTTCAAATTAGTAGGGATAGTGAAAAATAGACTTCCTTTTATTTTCAATCTCTCATTCTTTCATTTTTTTCATCCATCCATTTCCTCTTCTTTTGTTGTACGCCACATGTTTTAATCAATAGATGAAATCAGAAAAACAGTAAACAAAGCATAAATGGTGAGATACTGGTTATTGAAATTCCAACTCTTAAGTGAAAGAGTATTATGATTTACCAAGAGCTAACATTTTCTTGCCAAACTTTGAATTATAATAGGGAAATAGTTTACAGGACAGTGCATCTAGGCCTAAAATATGTTTCCATCATAGGGAAGTTTCATATTGGATATATTAAAGACGAACTGAATGATTATACATATACCTACAAAGGTTAGATATAATCACGGAAAGCTAATGGGATACTTCTGAGGGAGTTCTATGCCATCTTTAAGAGATCCTAGAATCACATCCACACAATTTTCTAGAGCCAACCAAAGCAAATGTTATTCCCAGTATGCTATCGATTTAGTAGCTCATGTAACCATTGAATTGGCCCATAGATAATTTGGAGAGGATGGAAGGCATGCAAAGGCTGGTGCAATACACAACCAAACAAAGGGTGCAAACATGTGTGACAAATAGACTATCCTCCTCATATTCTGGAGTACTACCACTGCAAACAACTGTACAAGTGGTATCTTGAACTATATGTCATAGTGGCATTTGTTTTCATTTAGTTTCTTCTTGGAAAAAAATTAAACTAGCATTTTGCAGTTGTTGGAGCACACCACTAGGTTTTCTTCATGAAACATCAATCCCTTGCGTTTAACAAAAAGTAAGAAGAATGTGCCTATTATCCATTCTTCAATCTCAATGAGCCAGTGCAGTTCATCATTAGAGGAGATACCAAGTAGTAAAGTGTCTTAATGCATTTGTAGTAGTTTAACTAAAGGGGCTTGATCGTCGGAGGTAATGTCTCAGCCAATTGCTATAACCTGTGGCTGTAAGTACAACACAGTGTTGAAACAGTTCATTATTCATATCGCTAAGACTGGTGAGCTACCTATTTATCCTTCCAAAAAGGAATTATCATACCATCTCCCAATTACGATTTATTGATGTGCTTGATTGTGCAAGAATACATGTGAATAAGGAGTAGATTTTGCATTTGCACGTGGAGCGATAATCTGTCTTTCCATACTCCAAGTTTGGATCATCAAGAACAACTAACCTTTTTTCCTTTATTCTAATGGTGAAACCATAGTGCATGAAATAAACAAGATTTATTTTCCATTATACAAAATATTTCATATTGCAAAGCATTTCCTCTATCTTAAATATGTAAAGAACTTCTGAGACATTTACCTAAAAATGTGCATTGTACTTTGTAGATCTTTCTGTCAGTTGATGGGTTAACTAACTTTGTATATTATCTTTACATAATTTGGATATAAAGTACCTTCCTACCTTGTTTTGAAATTGGAACCTGATGGCAGAACTATGAGTGGAGAGAGAACAGTTAAGAGATTACGTTTGTCCAAGGCTTTGACTATTCCTGAAAGTACAACTGTCTATGAACTTGTCGTAGGATGGCTGCACGAAGGGTTGATGCTGTCTTGTTGACAGATTCAAATGCACTATTATGTGGAATTCTTACAGACAAGGTCCATCCATAGTCAGCATGAGTTTTTAAAAACCAAGGGAATATATCAGAGTTCATATTATTACCCTTCTTAATTTTATTTTCTTTGATAAAGGATATTACCACAAGAGTCATTGCCAAGGAGCTAAAACTTGATGAAACACCAGTGTCAAAAGTTATGACCAGAAATCCAATGTTTGTTCTTTCTGACACACTCGCTGTGGAAGCATTACAGAAGATGGTACAAGGTATGTGATACTCAAAATTTGACAGGCACCTCTGAATTTCTATGTTAAAATTGTCTTTACACTTTCAACCTTTCTACTTGTAGGAAAGTTCAGGCATTTGCCAGTTGTAGAAAATGGTGAAGTCATTGCTTTGCTTGACATTGCAAAATGTCTATACGATGCAATAGCACGAATGGAAAGAGCAGCTGAAAAGGGAAAGGCCATTGCGGCTGCTGTTGAAGGGGTAGAAAAGCATTGGGGGACTTATGTTTCTGGTGCGCAGTTTCTATTTCTTATAGCAATTGGATATTTGTCTCATTATAGTGGGTCTAAAATAAAGTATTCATGTTCATATTGTCATTTCTCAAGAAAAAAAAATAGATATGTTTATCAATATCTTTAATCTGTTCTATTAGGCCCCAATACATTTATTGAAACTCTTCGAGAGCGGATGTTTAAGCCTTCTTTGTCCACCATCATTCAAGAGAATTCAAAGTAGGTAATATTCTTTTTCAAAATTTACATTCTTATGTAAGGAAATGCCACATTCATTTGCAAGTAGCCTAGTAGCATATTGGTTTGAAGCATATGAAATGTTGTCAATCTACTGATAGTGGAATCTTTTTCTAGGATTGTTACCATCTCACCTACTGATTCAGTGCTAACTGCAACCCAGAAGATGCTTGAATTCAAAATAAGTTCAGCAGTTGTGACAATTGAAAATAAACCACAGGGAATTCTGACGTATGCTGTTATCAAATTGACTTTTATGTATGGTTGTGTTTTTTCTTTTTTTGCTGAATTTGTCTTCTTTCTTTCTTTTTATCAGTTCAAGTGACATTTTAATGCGCTTAGTTGCCCAGAATCTTTCACCAGAATCCACCCCCGTGGGAAAGGTATCTCATTGGTCTCATGTTCCTTCTTATTTTTAGTTTTCATATGTTTCAATTGCCTGTGATCTTTTATTTGTTTTTTTTTTTGTTGGCTATGTTGTTCTTGCTCTGTCCTCTAGTTGGCCATTTGTAGTCATCTTTTGTCCTAAAATATGTTCAACGCATGTCCAAATTTCTCATAAGAACTTGTACTTTTTTGCCACTGGAAAATGCTACAAATGCCAGTAAAGAATAGGTGATAAAATAATTTTATTGAACTGAACAAGCTTTGACTGTTTGAATTGCTTGTTACCTTAGATTTTTAAGGGTACCTAATTCTAATTGTTTTGCTTTTGCCTTTCTTTGCTTCAACCTGTTCTTTCTTATTCTTCATCGCCACACAGAGGAAATCTGCTGAAGATGCATTTAACCAATTTGCTAATCTTTACATTCAGGTCATGACACCAAATCCTGAATGTGCAAAGGTCGACACAGCAATTCTTGATGCCCTTCATACCATGCACGATGGGAAATTTTTACATTTACCTGTTGTCGATAAAGGTTTAATTACCTATGAGAAAATCAAATGTTGTTGTCTTACCCTTTGATTTTGACTGATATAGTTTGTCTTGTTGAGCAGACGGGAATATTGTTGCAGTTCTTGATGTTATCCATATTGCCCATGCTGCAATAGCCACTGTAAGTTGTTTATGGACCTTTTTTGAGATAATTCTTATGATATCCATTTTAGTCGTGTTTATATTTCTTATGATATCCTTTTTAGTCGTGTTTATATTTCTTATATTTGACTACTTAGATGCTGAATTTTACTTATTAAGCAGAAGTGAGATATCATCTGGTATCTACTTAAATAATAAGCCCCACTGGTCCCTCTCCCGTCCTATTTTTTTGGTCCATGAATAGATCATTGTTATCTATGGTCATGGATTGCAGTAGTGGGCTTTTTCATTGGCTGGAAAAGATCAAGTTCAATTCTTTTCCCTGATTTTAAATATTATATTGTGGTCTCACTCATTTAAACAAGCCAAATTTTAGTTGCTTGATTAAAGTTTCATAGGTCAAATTTTATCTGAGTGCTATCAAACCTGTTTATTTTACATTTATTACTATATATCATTTAATATCTATCGAAGTTTGTAACCAGCTCAAATAATCAAATTCAATTGATGAGAGAACTCATTGAGTAAATAGACATTCATCAGCATTTTTTTTTCTTTTAAATTTTGCTGAAAAATGTTTGAATTGTATTCAAAGGTTTTCAGTTTCAACTAGCCATGATTCTCAGAAATATCTCCTCATGCGATCTGAGCATGTTGGTTCTTAAATGTGTTTGAATGCTTCAACGTCTCACTATCCTATTATCTTCTCTTGTTTAAATGTATTGATATTTTCAGCTAATTACTTAGCCGATTCATCTAGATACTATTAAATTGGTCCACTAGTTGCATCATGCATGAATGATGGTTTTAAGTCTTTTGGATGGCTAAATATATATTACAAATTAACGAATGCAAATGAATATCAATTTTAGTTCTTTAGTCCATGGATGATTAGCTTAACTTTTATTTTTATTTTTTAACTTTACTCTTTTAAGTGGCAGTCTTACTACCTGGCTGAACTGTTGGAAATGTTCTTTAGTTAGCCAGGTGCTTATGGAGGATTCCCACTTTCTTCATTTTGTTGCCTCTACATCATCCAAACTTCTGCTAGTGTGATTTCCATTATTTAGTTTTCTCACGTTTTAATCCTGTGTAGGCTGGAAGCACAGGTGCAGCAAATGAAACTGCGAGTGCCATGATGCAGAAATTCTGGGATTCTGCTTTGTCTCTTGGACCTTTGGATGAAGATGATTCTCGAAGGTACACATATTGCCATCCATGTTCCTCTACCCATTCGGTGTCTTTGTCATCATAACTTACACCTTGCCTGCATTTTAGTGAAGGATCTCTAAAACTTACATCAGAAGCTGAAGATACAGTTAGATCATCTGCTATCTACCCACCTTCAAGCTTGTCAACGACCTTTGGCTTTAAACTCCAAGATAAACAGGGAAGAATGCATAGATTTAACTGTGGTAAGCACTTTGATCAAAATTAAAGAAACTGTTTGACTCTGGAAAAGATTGTACGGAACTCGTTGCTTGCTGCAGAAACACAAAGCTTCACAGACCTTATAGCTTGCATACTCCAGAGGGTTGGCGGTGATATTGATAAAAACCATTTACCACAGATACTGGTACCATTTAAGATTCTTTACTCCTTAGCTAATTGTAACGATCAGGCATATCGATCATAAGAATATTTTCCTTGATCTTCCTAGTATGAAGACGAGGACCACGACCGAGTTATTCTTGCATCAGATAGTGACCTCGCGGCAGCAGTGGACCACGCTAGACAAGCTGGTTGGAAGGTAAAATTGTTGTTGTATACATCATAATTGAATACACTTGCATGGTATTAATGAGGATGCTATGAGGACCTATGCTTCCATCCAATAGAATACACTTATTTTGGTATTAATGAAATGTAGTTAATGCTCAAGACACAGCAAAGATACCCTGCACCGTCCTGAACTCGTACCCTTCAAGTCGGAGATTGAAACTTCAAAGATACCCTAAACCTTGCTATTGTGTTTCTCCAGTTCAATACCATTTCCCCCTTATCGTATCATTCATGAACAAACGGGCCAGGTTCTCATCGTGAGCCCCGTGTATCTTGCAGAGTTTGAGGTTGCATTTAGATTACGCCGGCATCGGCCAGAGGAAGAAAGGTCGTGGTGGATCAGGCACTGGGAATCTGGAGTACGCACAGAAGGATGCATGGGCAAGCGCATACAGCACAGTGGCTGCAGGAGCAGCACTAATTGCAGGCATCGGAGTCATGGCCTACTTGAAGAGGTCAGCATCGTAGATGAAAAACTAAACATCCGGATCAATCATAAACTCTTGTAACCATAAAGAAAAGAGTTCAACAAATGGAAGAGTGCAGTAATAAATTAAGCAATAGGCACGCTACGTGCTTGTGATTATTTATCCAGAAAACAGGAAGGTGTTTGAGGATTGGAGTAACACACTCTTGAATTGTACCCTAGCAGAGTGAAACAACATTGTCGACTCTGTCTCAACTTGAATGATTGTTTTACTACGAATCCTCAGGATAAAACAGAAATGTAGAATATGGTTGGAGCGAAAAGAGCTTATATTTGCATATTTAACCCTTTAATTAGTGTGTATTTAATTCGGTATAAACTCAATAATATCAAGAAGATATTTAACCGAGTCCCCCACATGGAAATTGAAGAATGTCCCATATATTTATTCCTCATTCTCGGACTTCATCCATACAGACATTTTTTTGCACAGAATGAGATGCGAACACTCCGCGGAGTTTCTTCAAGCTCCTACTGAGAAAATAGAGAAGACGATTGTCGAAACCAGGCCAACAAAAGTAGCACTGACACGGTCGACCTGATGCGCGACCCCATTCGCAGTGTTGCTGTTGCTCACAGTTGCTGTTTCATCGGATATGGAAGTGGAAGTAACTGCACACGAAGAATCATTTTCAATCTGTGCCAAGTTTTTAAAGCCATGGAGAAAACAAAACATACACGTACGCCGAAAGAGAAAGGAAACTTCTAACCTTTTGTGGAGTTGGTGAAAATGGCGTAGTCAGGTGAGTTAGGAGAGAGTTTTAAAAGCTCTGCCAAACAAGTCATTAGTGGAAGGTAAGAATTCAAAGTTACATCGTAGAATAACCTATTCAGATATCATCATTAATTTGTGTCGCATTCAACCCTAAATCATAAATGCCTAATGATTCCCTTTCTTGACTGACTAAAAGAGTCATACAAGTTTCCATCTACCAACCATATCTGTTCTAACAGATGTGGATCTTCGATTAGATCATTTGCTATTTATCAACCTGAACATGCATCCACAACAAGTGGGGTCTTAGACGAGGAGCAGCGAATCTTAGTTCATCCCTTTATTTCTACGTTCAAAAGTTGCAGCGAGCAAACGTAAGTGGTCGACTTACTCGGGCAGTTACTGACGCTGGAATTGGCAAGCTTGCAGGCGTCCGGAAGCTGGAGTAGTCTATCGAACTGCAGGCCCAAGCTCTTGACGGCGGGCGAGCCGGAGTGCGTCTGCTGGATGATGAAGCAGAGGCAGGCGGCGTCAGTGTTCCTGATGTCCGTCACAGCGCTGCAGCACGCTCCGGTGGGGGCGTCGGCCTTGGCGGTGGCGTAGTTCAGGCAGGAGGTCACCTTGGTGAACTCCTGCCCGCACTTCTGCTGCATGGACGAGTCTTGGCAGGCAGCGAACGCTAACGCCGAGACGAGGAAAGCGAGCAGGAAAGCAGCGTCTGCGCCAGCCATGGCCACGTCGAAGGGAGGAGGAGTAGTAGGAGGGTTCGATCGATGTGCTGAGTTTAGTAGTTGCCTTGAAAGCTCCGAGCTGGGGAAATATGAGGGGAGGGAAGCTCGTGAGCATTTAATAGAAGTCATGGCTGCTCAGCCATCGATCTGGTTTCCCTGAGTTGCGAGATGTGTTAAATGTTGAGTAGGTGTGGCAGGTTTTGTTAGCCCCACCCCACCCCATGCATTGGCCATATTCCCATTAAAAAAATAAAAAATTTCATTAGCAATTTTTATTTAAACTTTAGTTGAGAATTGGATACTATGCTGTGGTATTAATGTTCTCACAGAGACTACACCAAACTTCTATCTGCAGCATTTACTGCATGCAAATTAATTGTCCCTGTTTAGAAGAATGTAATCTATGGCTGTAGTGTTGGGGCATGAAGAACCGTCCTTAAGAGGGGTCTTTCGCATGTGTGTTTGTGTTTTTCGGCCTATTGCTACAGGAATAAAAAATTTATTCCATTGTGAGTGACTGACCACTTGATCGGAACATCATGATGGTCATGGCCGAGTGATCCGATCACATAGCAATTTTGGCTGATCGACTACACTCCGTGGCCATCTTGGTCGACCAACCAAGCCCCGAAGCTGCTCCGGCCAAGTGGCCAAGGCCACCGCATGGGCGGATTGTATTTTCTTTCATATAAATTTTGATATACTGAAAATTTAATATACCAAAATTTTAATATGATATAAATTTTATATTTTTCATACTAAAATATCAATACAATACTAAAACTTTCAATATCGATATCAAAAAATTTTAAAATCCTATATTGATACCAATACCTAAAAAATTAAATACAGTATAATACCGTATCAAAATTTGTATTTTCTCGCTCTCTAATTGACCCATCGTGTCGCGTGGCAAAAAGATTTTTTTAATAAAAAATATTTTTAAAAAATAAAGGCTTCCGAAAAATATATTTAAAAAAATGATAGAGCGGAAAGTCCAAAAAGCGCGCCAAAGCAAATATTCAAAACGAAGATTATGCTCTCATAAAGTAGCACCAAGATTAACATGATTATGCTGACCAAAACGAAGATAGAAAAAAAAAATACAGAAAATTTTATGAGAGGGTGATTTTAAAATACTGGGCAGAGAGATAAGAGAGAATAAAAAGTTAAAAAGAACAAAATATTCAACTTTCTTCTAAAAAACTTTCCTTTAAAAATTCGAAGTAATTTTCTTCCCATACCAAACACGCCAATTCTTTGCCGATTTATCCCAGATACCAAACAGGCAACTCTTTGAAAGGCATCTTCCCTCCTAATTTTCCATCGCACATAAATCTCATCCACGAGAAAGAACAAAAGAATTGCTGAACCTATACAAGAAAACAGCTCAAATTGTAAGAAATAGATCAATTATACAAGTACCCCGATCATATATTTCCTATCATTATAACATGTACAAAAATATAGAATGCATAATATAAGCAGTGGAATCACCTAAATAGACAATAAGTAGCTGAACCACATGAGCTATAGCTAACCCAAGACCAGGGCCTCTTTTGGAGTCGAGGTAACACGGAGAATCGCCTGAGCACGTAAGGGTGTGAGTTTTGCATGGCAAAAGGCCTCCCAGGACTCAGTATCCATTGGGTCGAGAGAGTCTTCGTTTCCAGGGAAGGATGCTTGGGTGTTTACATAAACGGTTTGCAGTTCTACCGCAAGTGTTCGAGCAGCCTCTCGCGATTCAGGAAGCTGGTCACTCAGCTGGGATGCTGCAATTTGAATGAGCTTGTCAATTCCATAAGCTTTGATTCCTTCGGTTCCCTATAATTAAAATATGAAGTTTCAGTTGTTGAGAATTCAGAGATAGATGAAGAAGGTTAATGAAATATATTACAATCAGCAAAGATGATCCTTGGAGCAGAATGTAAAAGGCTATTCATGTGAGTCATCAAACGAACTGACAAAAAAGACCGAGGCAAAGATAATGAAGATGTGTTTGGTGCAAAATATGATCCGATTGCTAGCTTGTTTGTATGGTGCTAAGATTAGATAGGAAAGTACTTTTGAAACTTACTTGTTTTTAAACGAATTAACAAGTATGACGTGAGGGAGGCAACCTCGAAGGTGAGGACACCAATAAGGTAGGCCTGCTTGCAGTGAAAGGTGAGGGCAGTAGAGTAAGGCAAATGAAGGCAAGCCTAAATCAAAGGGTTCGTGGGGGCTGGGGGGAATACGACTTCCTCATGCTAAATGCTCTCATTTCAGTTGACCAACATGATAATTTTCATTGACCAGAATCTTCTATACAAACTGAGGGAAAAAACTTAGAAAAATATTTTATGTGAAACAAATGAGAGAGAGTATTTTATGAGAAACTAATGGTTCCCGAGACTTCTACGATGTCAGCAGATATTTAGCATCCCAAAATAATTTAAATGATGGATTTAAATTAGCTGAAGTCTCCAACATCCAATCAGAATCTGGTGCAAAAGAAAGTAGTAGAAAGGACCAAAAAATAATCCCAGTGAGAATGAATCTCTTGTGCTTCTTAATAAAATCCATAATGTATTGAAACATGAATACCCAGAATATATTTGCAAATAAAAAAAAAATCATGAAACAAATGGATGAAGAAAATGAAATTATCACTCTGAAGAGGAAGGAAACTTACAAGTAGAGGCACACTCTTGCTGAAACATATAGATGCTTTGGCTCGTATCCGAGGATTTTTATCAGTGAGATAAGGTAGCAACTTTGGCAACAGCAGTGCAGGAGAGACTGAAGTGGTCATAGCTATGAGAGCGGCCAAAGCAGCTTCACATACAAACCGTTTGTCTTGTGAGGACTTCAGCAGCAATTGGACAAGCTGAAGAATGAAAAATCCAGGGCCTTAGTATCTGGTAGAGGAACTAACATAATTGATATTATAAGATCGATAAAAGGTTTAGGACATTTATGAGTTTTAGTATTTGCAATTGCAAGTCCAAAAATTGTTGGAGGAAATAATCATGACTAGGTGAATTATGAGAAAAAACCTAGATTGGGATGCCTTTTGAATTTAAACTTATACAGATGTCTTTTGGTAAATATCAATTATAAAGAATGCCTTTTAGTTAAATGCTCGAAAATTTACCAGAGAATCAATTGAATCGATGACTTTATCATTGTAGGCCTTAAATATGTCAGCAGATGCCATAATTGCAGTTTTGCAAACAGCACTTCTAGGGCTTTTCAGGGACTTCGCAATCAACGGAATCACAGATCCTCTACGATAAAAAGTTTGAGAAAGAAATAACAAAGAAGATAATAAATGTCAGTTGAGAAACGGCTATGGACTTAATAATGTGAAACACACTGAAGAAAAATAAGAGCAGATAACTGACAAAATCTCAAGAAGCTTTTCTTCATGATATATCGACAACTGGCGCACATTATTAAGGGCTTCACATACAGAAACCCAGTCCTTTGAGTCTAACCTGCCAAGCAGTGTCTGCACCAGGAAAAAAAGGAAATGAGATAACTGTGCTTTGATAGGTCAAACTTGAACATACTGTTGGATGGGAAGAACATTTTGAGGAATAAAAACATACATTAAAACATGCATCCAAGTGTGGTACATCACCCAAATTCTCAGATTCTATGTACTCAACTTCTGCATTTCCTATCTCTGCTGCAGTCGTCCCCATATCAACTTTAATTGCTGGAACAGAACAGAGGGGAGGAGTTTTCTTCTGGAATTCAGATCCATTCTCACTGTACAACTTTGTTAAAGTTCCTTTGCTATCAATAGTCTTATCCAATCCAGATGCAGGAATTATATTAAGATCCCTGAGGGCTTTAGTAGACATCCTCACCTATAAAGCTGAATAGAGACAAAGAAAACGTAAGAGGAATAACACATCAAAAGCAAATTATCTTATCCATTGATAAAGTTTGTAATGATTTGTAATGATATGTGAAACAAAATCTCTAAATTTTCATTTAATACAAACTCTAGTCAATCTTAGAATAAAACTCAAAGCAATATGTGCTACAAAATATCAAAATTTACATCTGCCTCAAAACCGAAACTATTAATCTACAGTTTTCTCAGAGAACTTGGAAACAGTGAAATGGTTGTCAAAATGTTATATTTTAACATGTGGGTATGCAAGCCATTAACTCTACAAAAAGGCCAACCAAATCATTACAGGATGCAATGACCATCACATCATATAAATTAACACTGGAGGAACTTTTTTATCAATCTAAAGGAAACCTTATCCAAACCAATTTGGAAGAACTCTAAGAAGATATAAAGTAGAAAACTATGATATCCTAGATTTTAATATAAAGAACTCAAGCATGAGAAAATGAACCCAACTAAAAGTAACGATTGTTTTTCTTTTTTCAAGAAGCACTACTTTGAGAAATTTACATAACTGATAGGGTACTGCAGTCAAATAGTTAATAGATGTATGATGCATGAAACATCAAAAAAATAATGCACTCAAAATATAACATATAAAACATGCATAATTTGACGGAGTACTGTGTACCTAGGTAGTTAATCAAAGACTCTATAATCTTGATGTGTTTTAATGGCAGTTTTCTTCAATTTTTCTTTAGATAAGCTAAAACCATCATTAACAGTGGATAAAAAAAAAACAAAAAACACATCATATGAAATTCATCACTAGGCATTCGTCTCCTATTTAGGTCTAATTCCATTTTTTCCTGTAATGATAGAGATCAGTTATTCGGTTAAGAATATATTCGCTAAAGGGTGATTCATTACTTTCCAGAACACAAAGCAGCCAACAAAGTAGTGGCACCACATTTCAAAACCTAGAACGACAATAAATCAGCACAACGATCCCCGTATCCCACGCAAAAGGTATCTAAAGGACCAAAACCACTTCGCTTAGCGGAGCATACACAATGAGCAACACGAAGAATTTCAGGAGAAAGTTTTCCATATTTCTTTCGAGATCCAAAACTAATTCATCTATAAACAACAAAATTCCACCGACAGTAAGTTCTGTACAACAAGATCACAACTTTGGCTGGAGCACGCCAATCGGAAATATGAACCAAAAGAGACCCCGAGCGCACAAATGAAGCACCAAAACAATAACCGTTCTCCCACTAGGTTTACAGCCAACAGAGTCCCGAGAAAAGATCAAGCCCTTCGCCCTAAATAACAACAAACATCGAACGCGAATCGAGAGGAAAACTACAGCGCCGGATCACTACATGCATTCGATTCAGAAAGAGAAACGAGCAAATGGGTCAAAGATCGCGTCGAAGCACACATCCAAAAGCACGAATCTGCGCCAAAAACAAAATTTTCAACAGATGTCGAATCAAAAACCACCACAGAGTTCCTCCCGAGCAGAGAAGAGCGAGCGATAACGAATATTACCGAGTCGACGGAGGAGGTCCGGTCGAACCGAAGACGGCAGAGCGAGAAGATGAAGAAGCGGAGGAGGAGGATTCGCCGATTGGTTGGAAAATGCCTGGAGTGTTTTTTTGGGGTACTATTTAATGCTTCGGTGTGGCAACTGGCAATTGAATAAATATCAAATTATGAGCGGCATTGCCACTTCGATCCACCCCATTTCTTACCCAGTGGAGGCGGCTTGGGTCCCAAAGGATTCTCCGGTGGAAAGCAAAGGGCGGTGTGGTAAATGGACCGAATTAAAAGTGCACAAAATTAATTAGTTTACAAAATTGGATAAATTTTAAAAATTATTTTGAATTGTTAATTTCATTTTATGCTTAGCAAACGCAATAAAGTTATTATAATCGACAACATGAAGCTCACTGAATATTTTATCCATTTACAACTTTACAATTTATTTAAATTAATACTGAAGTTCAAATATTCTATCTATAATTTATTTTTTCTTAAAAACAAAATTTGGCGTTCCTTCCTTTCGCGCCGATCTGCGGGACGACTGCGACCGCCTTGCTTTCCTGTCTCTTCGAGATATACTTACGTACTCGCGAATATACCCACAAGGTTACCGCGCATCATTATAGGCTATAAGGTCCGAGATCTCGAACGGGTCCTCCCGCCGAACCTCCAGAGAAGCGGGGTAAGCAAACTCAAGACGAGTTGACGTGTCGCTCTCTAGGTGCGCGGTTGCTCCCAGCTTCCGGGACCCGAAGGGCGTAGCCGCCGCCTCGCGTTAGGAAAGGCCACCGCAGCAGGCGGTGGGACCCGCATGACTCTGGCTAACTGAAAAGCAGGTAGAAAAGGCGAGTAATCTGTGGGACGTGGCGGTGGGGCGGTGATAAGGGAAGCCTGCTGCCGCATCCCCCACCTTTTTTTTTTCCCGTGGCATTTATGTTTTTTTTTTTAAACTATTTAATAAATGTATTTAGGTATTTATTTATTTATTTATTTGCGTGTTCAGTTGTGTAGCGTATGATGAGGAGTAACCAGCTAAACTTTGCTGGCTCACGCACCGAACCGAGGCATATGGCAAGACCTGCAATTCTTGCTACTGAATTATTAGAATAAAGTGAGAGATATTGCAAAAAATAAAAATAAAATTAAGTTCTATACAAAAAAAATGTGGAAGAAGAGGAGACTCGCCAACTACCACTTGACAATGGATGCCACTGCTCAAGTAACATCTAAGGCAACATTTTGGACAACTAAAAAAAGAGGCTCGCCAAATATCAGAATTAGAATCCAAACTCAGATAAACAAATTGTTCCATTTGATGGCGCTGGGCCAGGAAATGATGAGGGAAAGCCAACCTCTCTGACTTGTCGCCAACCACTGAGTTGTTGCCTTGTCTCAGTCATCTTCAGCAAAGATGGTTTAGTTGAACTTACTCTGAAAGCAGTTCAGATACTTATGGAGAAATTATTAAGGTTTTGATTCCCAAATTTTGGCGCAATATGGTTTTACTGTTGACTAAATCCATTATGATTGCATTATAGGCAATGCACAATAACTCTAGTATTCTTCCCCTTGCTCTTCTAGAGGATGGTTTGTTTAACATATCCAATGTTGTCGTCGAGCACAATGAATTGACATCGACAAAATCTGGCTAGTCATGAACAGACAAAATTTGTTCAAGCACACATTTATTTTTCTCCTCTCCCTAGTAATAGTAGTTCTGCTCTGAAATCTGTCTTCTGTAGCCTCCATGAGCACTAGAACAGTTCAGTTATGGATGGGAGACCGTCTGGTTGCAGGAGAGTAGTCCAGGTGCAGCTCTCTCTGCATCATTTCTCCTCGTCTCTCTGCATCATTTGCTCGGGCCTTTGAATCTGTTTCGGGGACAAAGATTGACCGAGTTCGATTCATTGAACCAGTTAGATGTCTGGCCGTGCAGCTTCTTCCTCCTGCCAAGAAAAAGATAGCAAAGTGTGAGTTACTACAATTGAACAGTTCCTCCCTCTGTGTTTCGTACTATACCTTTAGCTCTTTTGACTGGTTGCAGCACAAGCAAAAGAAGCAGAGCCACAGCCATGGCATGCCTCATTGGTTTATGCTCCCAGAAGGGATTGGCTGCTTTGCAAAATGGCAGGGAGAGGAGATGATATGTAGAGTGGTTGACTTGAAGGGCAAGGTTCAATTGTTCAACGTTTCTTGGACTACGTACTCGTTGCATGATTTATGCAGGAAATTGCTTACTTTCTTCTTCCTTCACTTCAATCCCAAGGAAGTTCAAACAATTAAGTTTGCAGAGTTGTGAGAGCTGAGTCAGAGACTGAGATCAGTCCATTGTTCTTATTGCGAGGTAAATGTAGGGCTTCGAGGGAGGAAGTTCCCATGAATTATGGGATCATGTCTTGGAGTTTATCCAAACATGCTGATATCAATAGTTTTGTTGGTTTCAGGATGTGAAGTCAATGCAGCAGAAACTATGGCAGATGCCCCAGTGTGTGTTCAGTGCTTTTGAAATCTTACCAAGTTGGCATGACAAGTTCAGACGAGCGAGTCGGTCCGATGCATCAGTGTTGATCAAACCTTGATCTGGTTAGCTCGTTTAAAACAGTCTACAAGATATACAAGGATTGGACTAGTTCAGCATTTAAGTTATGTATTTTTCCATCAAAAGTAGAAGATGAGCATGGCCACCAAATTTTTATTGAACTCAAATAACTATTGAGGTCATGACAGGTCAAGCAAGCAACTCAAAAGCATCTCATGAGCACGAGGATTGTAAGTAACTGCAGGAAATCATAGTATCTCATTCTGTAAATCAAAAACCTGTAAAATAATTTCAACTTGAATACAATTCATTCAGAAAAAGAAATTTTTTGAGTAAGTTACTGGCAAATGTCTGTACGAATGTACAAGTTGCTGGAATACTGTAAAGAAAAAAAGTTCAGATTGCTGTATATGGCTGTTTATAATGAGTTGAATAAGCAGCACACAATCATTTTGGAATTCTACCATACTTAGCCACTAATGTTTTTAGGTAATGAATCCGTTGTTTCTGAGCCAAGAGAGGCGGTACCATTTGAAATGGTGGCAGAACAGAAAGATTTTGCCCCTCCATTACTAGAGAACTGGGGTGTGAGTTCAGAGAATTTGGATCTGAATGCTTGCCCATTGCTGGATAGTTTGAGAGGGGTGAAGGAGATGAATTATAGAGGGAAGGTACACCCTTAGAAGACCCAGCAGATGTCTGAATCAACAAAGTTTGGGTTGGTGAAGCTATTGGTTTAGTAGATGGAAATGGAAGTGGAGGCAGCGGTGGGAACTCCATACTAGAACTTTGAAGATGCAGAACCAGTTGCACTGGTGGTTGCAGCAGGGGTTCGGAGGTCGGCACTTGAGAAGAAGCGTTGGAGTCCGTTTTAAGTTTCTTCTTAGGAACAGGAGATTCTCCTAAACCAATGACACCAGCTGAGACAAGAGAAAAGAGCAGATTCTGCAACTCGGCAGAGGAGCTAGAGGAGGTGAGCTTTGCTTCCATCTCGGATGAAATACCAGTACCTTTTGGAACAAACAATAACAGTATCAGAGGCTTCAGATAAAGATTCCTTGGGTTTCTGCTCAATTAGCAGTCATTCGATATTTATTGAAGAGACAATACCTGTTTTAATATGTCGAGATGTGGCAGCCTAGAAAACATACAGAAAAAAGGATGATGAGTTTCAATATCAAATGCATATGGCGATCAATTTTCCAGGATTCCAAAAGAAAATGAAAGATATGAGTATTAACTTATTTCTACCACTTAGCAATTTCATTATCGTAGTGTAGAGAACTAGAAATCAGGAGTGGTCCTGCCTTGTAATGCTAAAATAGGTTTGACTAACATGCAATGGAATTATGTCAAGCCTAAGATGATTCATCATGCCCTCACACAATTGACTTGATCAATCTTTTTGTACAAGAATCTCATATCTATATCAACCTCACCATTAAAAGCAAGTTTACTTAATTTGCATGTAACCGTGTTATCTATGACTACTTGAGGAACACTATTTCATTGTCAACACAATAGCCTATATTCATACTTTTAAGATTTCTACATTGAAAAAAACTCTTCATTTTATGATCATGCAGAAATCATGACTTGCACAAGTGTACCTCAAGGAGACGATGATTTTGTGCACTCTTCATATCCTGAAATACATTCAAAATGGAAAAACTTATATATGTATATCAAAATGGGAAATTTTTTTAAAGCGTCTTCTAGAATAAATGTCACTACTAACACACCTGTTCTTGCAGGGCTTGTTTAAATAAACTTATCAAATTTTTTCTTGAGGATTTAGTTGTTTTTAGCTGTCCTATGCATTCCTCTAGTCTATGGTGTTGTATCTGCAACACTTCTTGAACTTTATGCGCGGCTATGGTACCTAATCACCCACTAGAGTCATTTGAAAGTTCTATGGAGAAATGAAACATATGCAAAAGCAACTAACATATACATACATGAAAAAAAAAGAGAGCAGACATATAGCTTTGATTTATGAAGATGCATGTAGAGAACAACAAAGACAGCAAAGTCCATATTTACAAAGCATAGACGTGGAAGCAGTATAGCAATAAAGTGATACAACATGATATGATGATGATATAACAAAGCTTAAAAGCAAGAAGTATAAAACACACACTAGAAAATAGAGTTATTTATCAGTATGAAAAATAAATATATAATTATTTTGTGTCTTTGCCACATCAGCAATCAACTTGGGCTCCATGCCACCAATGAATAAGAGGCCTATCTTAATTTTGCATGTTAATTGTATTTTAGGTTTTATCTTAAGAAGTTAATGGCCATAATTTCAATCGCCATCTGAACCTTGCGTTAGAATGAGTTTAAGTTTTCAGAGTGACTCAAATAAAGAGTCTTATGGACCAGATATGAGTTAACCAAGTTTGGATGTTTCATAATAATGATATCAAGCAAGTTTAGTATAAAAATAATCATGGCACTCCAATTTAGTCTCACATGAAGAGCTATGAGCTATAGATGGGGATTATATCATTGAAAGCTTGATGAGTAACATTACCATTAGTTAGTTTGGGCAAGTTGTGCCTAATAAAGTTAACTAGTCAATTATCTCGGGACATTAAAAATTGCAGACAAATTGAGTCTAATACACAATTTTAGGTTCCATCAATTGATTGTGAAATAAAGCCACATGGGCATGCCACATCTATATATGAAATGGCTATTTAGACAAGTAAGCAAATCTCTATGCTTGTTTTCAGCAGGCTTAGAATTAAATCCACACTAATACTAATTGTTGTACTCCATCCAAATAAGAAAATTGACACTTTGTTTAGACCAGGATTGTCCTACATTGCTTAAGACGAAGTCACTAATAATACATACATCTAGGCTTGTAACCTCCATTAGTACATAGCTCTCTGTGTGGTACTAAATTGGAGAATCATAATCTATGTGAAAATCTCCTCACACGAGGCTTGATGTCCTTTTCAAGACCTAAATTCTATCTCACAGCCTAGTGCCATTCACATAAGACCACAAAATAATTGATGGAATGATGCTAATTACATGGCAGATTCCTAAGTCATTGTTTTGCAATCATTTGTCAAATAGAAATATGTGGGCATTCCAAGTGGACAGATATTTTTTGGCAAGAAATTAATATATGGCGACAATCATTACATTTCACAAAATTATGTAAAAATTATAATTCTTGATTTCAGTTATATAATTGTTACAAACTCAAAGTTTAAACAGTGTAAATAATTAACCAAAATGAAATCACCATGATAAGAGAAATGTAGGATCACAAAAATGCCGTTAATATCTTATTTCCTTGGTTGGTAACTTATATTATTTCTCATTTTACAATACAATGCTTAAAATATAAGTGAAATAATGATATGTAATTTCTGATCTAATGAAACAACGATGCCACTGTTTCAAGAAGTTCTTAATAAGGAAGGCCAGCTATTTAAGATAAGAAAATAAAATAAAGCTTAAAGTGGCTAAACCATGGGATGTTTAACAATCCTTTAGTCAAGACTGAACTGCTATTTTAATGTCACCGAACAACAAAAAAATGGTCAATATGTCAAGTTAGCTAATTTTAGTCAAACCATGCAGTACCTATTGATTTAATCCTTGGTCACATGAAGTAAGTTAATTTGTAGCATAGCCGATCTATATTATGGATGTGAACAAATGTTTGACCTACTAACTTCAAACCAGATTAAAAAAATTGAACTGTCTACCTGATTTGCTACTATTGGAAGTCCCAAGTTCCTTTTCTACTGTATCAACAATTCTA
The DNA here is from genome assembly GCA_037177395.1 of Alpinia galanga. NCBI lineage: Eukaryota > Viridiplantae > Streptophyta > Magnoliopsida > Zingiberales > Zingiberaceae > Alpinia > Alpinia galanga. Next base: position 5,771 of record JBAMHZ010432760.1, on the reverse strand, counting down.
ATAGCAGCTTGGCATTTTCTAACCCAAGCATCTTCATCATAAACATGAAAATAGCCAGAAATTATTTTCTGTAAAAGCTCCCCATTGGAATGCTCCTGAACATGTCAAACATACAGATGCTTCATATGTGTTTATAAAGCAAACCATGAAGAACATGCACATTACAATTTAGGAAGCATTAAAGTTCCATACCAACTTAGCCTTTTCATTCATCGTTCTTGCATCTTCCAACTTAATTTTTCCATACATGTTTCTGGTTGCAGAGATGGTTCTCGCAATTTTTTCTCTGAGTTTCTTGCTTTTAGAACCAAAAAATTGATGTTCTTCCCATATGCAAACCTGGAAGACTCCATAAATATTAGATGACAGAGCAAACATATTTATGAATCTCTCAAGTAGTTCCAGCATAAAAGTGCACTTCATAAAATAGTAGACCTATTCCAGCAAACACTAATAATCTCATACTAACTACTACAAAGCAGTACAACAATTTCTAAAATCTCAGATCTTGTATTGTTGACTTCTTTTTCCATGTTAGCTAAAGATGGTTACAAGTACTGATTGAAGATTAAGTTGGACGTTGGAACAATGATGTGACGAAAGAATAAACAACCTAGACATTTCATATCTTTCATTCACTAAGTAGCATACACTGCTCATTTTGACAGAAAAATTCTTTTCCTTTGAGATCTCCATCCCTTGTGGCTTATGATGGAATGCATTTGTCTATTACCCAAGCAAGAAAATAATAATCAAACCCTGCATGCACAGATATCTAATAGAAAGCAAGTCTTCTTGGCATGTTCCAAATTGCAACTTTTTAGTGCACCGAAGACCCAATTCTTATAATGAAATTATAACATACAAACCTAATTTGGTTTATATAGTTATGTCATAATAAGCGCACAAAAAACTACTGATGCAATAGGCAAAAACATAAATCCGTGCAGTACTTGCAACCTAATATCTAGACTAAGACACATCAAATTTAGTAACTCATGATTTTATGCAGATCTGATCAACAGCATCCAAAAATATTAGTTATAAATTTGGAAATCTTATGAATGAATGCAATCTTTCTATAAAAAATCATGTTCACGTACTCATATGAAGGTTATAGTGGTTAACAGAAATACCAAGCACTAAACATCATGAGGTGATAGCATTATGCTTTAATAACATAACAATAAAAAATGAAAAAAAATCTAAAGCTGATGAAAAGTTACCAATTTTAGTACAGCTTTTGCAGACTCATCTCCTTTACCCAAAGCAAAACTTAAAGCCTTGGGAAGAACTTTCCAGAATTCATTAATGAACTCAATGCCATTTTTTCCGCTCTTTCGCAAAATCTCGTTAGCAAGATACAGAAAAGCTACTATCTGTTCTCTTGGGCAACTAAGTAATTGTCGAAGCCATATTTCAACAACTTGTTTCGCATTTTGCTTATAGCTAATGCACCAACTTGATAAATCTTGTCTGGAGTTAAGCATGTAACTTCAAGCTTAATATATTATTGAGAAAAACAGTTTAAGTTTACTTTCAGAGAGGTTTAATTCTTCAGTCATTAAAAAGGAGTTGCAGAAAAAAGATTAGATCTGAAGGTTGCAGTTATGTTAAAGTTCCTATTTTTGTTTCTTATGGAATAACTGAGATGGTATGGAAGAAACGGCTTCATATTAGTGCATTTCACCATGAATATGGATAAAAGAACATATGAAATAGAAAACTTTGACCAAAGTCCGTTTCATCACCATCCCTATAGATCATTTATAAAAAATACTTTTGAGATTGATCCATAAAAATAATATTTAAAGCTTAAAATGTTTCCTTTTTCCGAAAATGGCATGCTAATCTAACCATATTCTCAACAGTCCAACCTTACCAAACTAACTTATACGACCTACAAGAAGGATACCATCAATTTGCCGCTGAGAGTTGTAGAGCTTTGCAAGTTCATCTGCCAAAATCTGTTGGTTGAAAGATGCTTCCATTTTTTCCTGATTAAAATCTCAGGATCAAAACAAAGTGATGATCCAAAGAAGTGGAGACAAGATCCATATGACCAATTCGAAGTTGAAGACAAGTTGATGACGATAACAAACAACCACAACAACTACAAAAATAAACTAACTCGAGACTGACCGAGAACAACACAATGAGAAGAACGCAAAATACACAAATATCCAAGAATTTAACAGCGATGACATTGTGAACTTAGATGACCAAATTGCAAATGAAATCATTAGTCATTTTAGGTAAGATAGATTGTTTAAGAATATTTTCAACAAAGGAGTAGTATACCTGCTAAGGAAGTTTCTCACAAAATTGTGACACACAAAATCAAGGGTGTGTCTAGAGTGAGGGTTTCGCAGGATAGGAATTTAGATTGTGGCAATCATTTTAAAGAAGGGGGAGACAAAAATAGTATGTCGAGTCTCTATATTCTAAAAATGTTCATATATTTTTTATTTTAATATATAAATGTTTTTTTTATTTGTCGCACCCGTTGCATTCATGAGTTCCCAAACAAGCCAATTCGCTTCCATAAAGCTCTTGTCCTGAGAAAATACAATGACCCGCATATAAAAGAAACTGTTATGCACAGTGGTAGACAAGGAAAAATCACAAGGGGATGTACCTACTATACCTTCAATATTTACATTTGGCAAAACTACAAACATATTGCTAGCAGCTTTTGGCTGTCTTGTATTGACAAGTGAATAAGCTTATTCTTGATCTTACCCATCTACATGTTGTCGAATAACGAAACTTGGACAACAACACTTAGAGAGGACACATGATACCCTTATTACTCAAGAGTAAAATATTTTAGAAAGGACTATCTAGGGCATTTGGATTCATGCCTATATTAGATACCTGTTGATGAATCCAAGTAAAATAGAAAAGTTCTCCAAAGGCACTCTAAAAGGGCAAAATTAAGCAGTTCAATATTCACAATTATCTCTATCTTCTTTCATTTTATCATAGTTCACAAGGTTGACATAAATATTGAAACTAGCTAGGATAAAAACATCAGTCTTAAGAATCAATATTGCCATAAGAATCTTGCAATGTAGTTACAAAATATACGATATATATCAATTTTTTTTGCATCTCTATCCTTCATAGTGTAGAATATTGAGAGGCTTCCCAATCGCCATAAGTGAATATGACCTTCAATTCTTTTATCCAAGAAAACAACTTAACATGAGGAAGTGACTTGCAAACCTAGTTCCTCTGTATCGTAGAATCTTTCCATCAATAATTTACTCATTGATCCATGAGCTAAACAATTACTATAAAAAAATTGTTAACTACTAGCCCATTTTCACTACCTTCTTCACTATAGTTTACTAATGTCCCACATTTAGTGTGCTGCACATGTCCAAAATAATGTGATGTTCGTACTCTAACAACTCGTCAACCCTCGTAAAATTGATACTATTGTCAATGACCATCCACACTATATGTTCTGCATAATATCCTGAGCTACACCATGCATTAGACGACATATGAAGAAATACCATAATATCCTGAAATTGCATTGGTTTTTGTGAAATATCTCATGTTTCTATACCAATATAGTAAAAAGTTGATAATGTTCATCCACATATGTCCTCTAACTATCATGCATCAACGTAACCACAATACACCCCATTACTTCTTGCACAATAGAATGCATGTCCTGATCTCTTTCACTTGTTCCTTTAGATACGACTTGATAATTCATATGCATTCAAATATTAGATACCGACATTTTGGATATTGGGAACCAAGCTACCATAGTACATATTGTTTGTTGCATAGGGGGAATTCAATTGAAATAGAAGAAAATGGTAAAGTTTGAGTGATCAATTTTTTCTTCTCTATTGTGTAGGCATTGTTAATCCTAGTATGCTTGAAAGCATAGTATGGAAAAGCCATCAAATCAATATTGGAAATATCAACCAAACACTTTCATCCCATGGAAGGAAAGAAATTACTAATACCACCTCTTGATGAGGTGATACAAACACTTGCACTCCTCCCCAATTTAAGTGTAGTGATTGAACCATTTCTCATTTGCCTAATTCCCTTCCTATACCATTATCAAAGTAGGAGTTAACCATGATTTCATAAGATTGGCCTTTTGAGATTGGAGAGCCATAGATTACAGTTAGCTTGAGTAATTTCCTCATCAGTATTTGGAAAAGATTGCCTAGTTTAGACAAATAATTACTTATTACTTAGGTTTGATTGGTTTGGGTGTTTCATATCATTGAAACACTACAAGGCTATAACTGTGCATATCAAATAGATGATAAAATAAACAAAAATACTTCTAGATGGTATAAACATGTTCAAAAATGATCAATAGATTTTACAAATAGATAAGTTTTTAACTATTTAGAATAAAAATGTAAATAATGGTGAAACACAAAAGAAAACATACATTAATATAATAGAAAGTAGTTTTAGATATCTAAAGATCACATGATATAATATCGGGTAAAATTCAGTGGTAACATCCATGTGGCTAAGACTAACACATAATGATGAAATCAAATAATTATAAGTACTACAAAAATCAAATTAGGGTTCAAGTCCTAGAAACAGTCTCTTTTAAAGCAAGGTAAAGTTGCGTACAATAGATCCTTCTCTGGGACTTCGTATGGTGGGAGCTTTGTGTGCACTGGGCTGCCTTTTTTACTGCAAAAATCAAAGTTATTTTGATACTGACACCTACTTATAGCTAATAAATAACAATAATACAACATAGTATTATGATATCTGACAATAAAATAAAAAGACATCTTGAACTACAGGGAGTCCTTAAGACAGTCTGCCCTCTTTACCATTGCAATTTATGTAGAATGTGAGTTCCAAACTAATCGCAAGCCATCTCAAGTTGACATGAGAGTAAAACAATGCCGAAACTAACAAACAGAGATCAACAAGAATTCAAAATTTAAAGCTAACTAAAATGAAATAGTAAACAAAACTCCCCATTTGAAGATGAAAATAAAGCGTAAAAATAAAAGGAAGAACACCGAAATCCAGATGAAATCATTAGAGAACCTGCAAAAAATCAAGTGCGGTGGACGCAGGCATGGATTTATGGCGCGCAAGCGCCGCATCCTTCGCATAGTTGATGCCCGACGAAGGGGACTAGTGTTTCCGCCTCCTCGCAGCTCGTTTTGCCTCCTTTCTCCCGCCAGATCTCTCGCTTGCACTGGCAACAGAGGGAGGCAGGGATGAGGAAGGCGAAGGCGAAGGCGAAGGCGAAGGGTTTCGGCTGCGGCTTGGCCTTCGTTGTGGAGTTTCCACTTTGCAGTTGGGATTTGGTCGTTCATCATCTAGAAGAGCAACAAGCAACTACCGTGAGGAAAGAGAAGGCCAACCGAACGATCCATTGGGTTTGAAAATAGACCGGGTTTGGTCTCCCGGTTGGACTAGTAAATTGGGGGTAGATCTCAAACCGCCCAAATGTTTAGCAGCTCTTTTAAATGTCCCCATAAAAAATTATAAAAATACCTTTAATAATCTTATTTTTATTTTTTTTCATCCTTATGTTTCCCCTTCATTAATTAAAAATTAGTCTGAATAATGATTTAAAATAATAAAACATATATATTAGCATTTAAAAAATATTTAATAATAAAATATAAACATTATGGATGTCTTTATTTAAACTTTAAGGGTGCGTTTGGTTCAAGTTATCATATTTAACTTTGGTTATGTGATTACTTGCAAGGTTATAGGGAATAAAATATAACTTATGTTGTTTGGTT
>JBAMHZ010432740.1:0-10690 GCA_037177395.1 Alpinia galanga | reverse complement strand
TTTAGTTATTATGTCATTTTATATTTCTTTACATGCCAATTAAGTGCATTAATATCTTAGAACTCCACAGAGAACTACCTTGGTGGTTTTTTCTATACCTATATTGCATTCTCATTGTTTTTTTGTGCATAGGTCAGAGATTACACCAAATGACTTTAAATCCTCCTTTGAACCTTCAGAAACTTTTGCCATTGGTAAGTTCTTTTGCTCATTTATAACTATGTGATCTCGTGTGTTGTAATTCTCCTATCTGAACACTCCATGCTTTTATTCTCTAAGAATAGATGTACCAATTGCTCCATACCCGAAGTATTAGGTTCCAGTTGGAGGAACCCAGATGGCTTTGGATACAATCAATGCTTAAATATACACTATAAATTTCAGGAAAAATCTAGAGAGACCTAGACCTATACAAGTCCATGTTTTTTTTTGAAGAAACTAAGCAATGAATAAAATATCTCAGTTTGGTGAAATATCAATTGATTGGCAAAATAATCTGTTGATAGTTTGGCAGATAAAATTATTTTAGGTTGCCACTTGTTTGGTTGGTTGCAAAATACCTGATTGATCGTCATGCTATTTCTTATTTATAACAAGTGTGTTTCATGGGTAATAGTTCTCAATCAAGATATAGAGATTTTTAATTGGTTGTGTAGTTAAAATGTTGATTCTATTAAAGTGGAAGGTGCAAGAGATAGAGGAAGACCAAACAAAACATTAATTAATGAAATAAAATGATTTGATTAATTTGAATATCACTAGTGAGATTGCTTTCTACAAAGTTCAATGCATGGATAAGATTCATATAACTGTCCCTAAATAGTTGGGACAAACACAGGATGACGACTTTGGTACCATATATTGAAGCATTTATTTCAGTCTATGTGCTAAATGTCTAATGTTTTATTACTAAATGAGCATCTTTTGTTTTTCAATAAGACCATCCATGCAACTCTTTATGGAAAAATTGCCTAGTTGATCTTAGTTTTCTCAAGATAGAATTCGTGTATTGGTAAACAGAAACAACATATGTTCCTTAATTCCCAGTGGTTGGCGTTGACTGTATGGGTCTTTCCTGGTGGCCAAGCTTTTTGTAAGACCATATTTTCCACATTACGAATAATTCTTTTGAAGAACTCATCTAAAGGTGAGCAATTGACTATGTAGTTAAATATATACTTTTTTGAGTTTGCGTGTCTAATACAGGTAGTAAATAGCAATTTCTGCAACTATCTGAAAATCAATCAGATAAAGTGATGTGAGACTGATGCCATATGAACTCTCATCTCGTAATTTTACTAGCAGTTTCCAGAACCTAGTTCAGTGGTAAACATAGGTTAAACATGTATAGCTATGCTTTGCTAAGCTCCCTTTTTGTTTCTTTTCTACTGATGCATTTTTCTCCACTATGAGACAATGATTTTTATGTGTTTCTCTATTTCTCTGCACTAGGTTTCAGAGTCAAAGCTTGCATTTCTTGCTTCAGCAGAAGCAACTCCTCTTATGAATGTCTTGTTTCAGTCAACAGCCCAAGAAAGTGGAATTCTGATTGTTGGACCAGAAGGGGGTTAGTAGTTCTAGCATTTTTCTATACTATTATAGCTTCCCCCTGACTTTGAGTGGATGCATTTAAATGTTTTTCATATTCTTCAGAGTCCCACCATTTTCAATTCCCTTTGAAGTACATAGCCAAAAAAAAAAAAAAAATACTGTACTTTGGTATGTGTTCTCTCCTTTCTGTCGTAGTCGATCAGTTCTATTTGAGTAAATACACTGCAAAGGATAGTATGGAATGGTGGGAAACAAAGGATGAAGTGACTGGGAAATGTAAACTTCTCCAAAGGGGTGATCAACTATTTGCGGGGGAGGAGACAACTACATATTGGGGTGGGACAGCCAGACAGGTGAAAGTAGACCAGGGAGGTGGCATTACGAAATTGAGTGTGCATATAAGGGAGAGAGGAGGGATGATGCAATTGCAAGAGAGGAGTTTGTTGTTTGTGGGTAGAGAGAATTGCTTCTTTTTTTTTCTTCGCAAAAGAACAAAGGAAGGGGAGCAACGTGCAAGAGAGAAGGGGAGGTGATCTGTACATTTACAATGGACTGTGTCGGGGTGAGGAGGGTGTTAGATAATGTGAATGGAAATTCGTAGTGGGTAATGTTAGTCCCACATTAATAATTAAGTGACATGACAGCTGATAAATGGTGCAAAAGGGGTGCGAATCCAAGGCTCAGATTACACGAACCTGAATAGTTCTTGTGTGAACGCTACTGCATGTATCAGACCGGTCAAAGTATGATATGACCATATATATTAGCTAGTATTTGCCACAATACACCTTGCTTGCTCACTCCAACAACGTGCATGTGTAGGATCACATGCATCATTTAAGCCCATGGTTCATGTATTAAGGCCTAAGCTCATGGTTCATAGATTAAGCCCATGGTTCATGCATTAAGCTCGTGGTTCATACATTAAGGCCTAAGCCCTTGGTTCATGATCTATTTATACATGGTTCATGATCCATGTATTCTAAAGCCTTAATGGAAAGCCCATGGTGCCACCTCATGCTCCACATGCTTCTTCATGCTTTAAGCATGTGGCATAATTAAGCCACCTAAGCACCAACCCTAAGCCATGTGGAAGTGGATGTGGCAAGCTCACCATAGCTTGGCTCCTCTTTATAAGGAGTTGAGCATGAGGAGAATAAGGCATAAGCAAATGTTCTCTTCTTCATCCTTTGAAGAAGAAAGGAAAAGAGTGAATGCGAAAAGAAAGCAAAGAGCTTTCTTTATCCTTTAAAGAATAAAGAAAAAAAGTGAATCCTTACCGATTTTTCCTTCTTCGTTCTGCTGGGCAATCTTTCGCTTGACAGATCTCGTATAGCACCGTCGGAGGGGATGGATCTGTCTTAAGGAGACTGCTACATGCAGGACTCGACGTTTTCATTTTACACGAGGTCTTTCCATCAATAGAGGTGGACCGCTTCATCGTACCATCTCAAGAGATAAGTCTGAGTTGATTTCATTGTAATTTTATTTTCGGATTACACTCTTTGTATCTCTGGTCTGATTGTGGAAGTGTTTCCATCAGAGGGTAGACAAGGAACAAAGTTGGGCTCAAATACCATAGTATAATACTAGAGAAACCTGGACACTACACTTAGCAATCTCACTAAAGCCTTTATGTTCTCACAAAAGAGGAGATTAAATGATAGATTAGAAAACTTGTATTACATTTGACTATCATAACAATGTGATGGAATACTTTTTTTAATAGACTTTTACGATAATCCGGTTACTTTAGGACAGTCTTAATAGACTGTGTACTTTTAACAGCAAGGATAAAAAGTAAAATGAAATTGTATTATGGATCTTCAACATCAGTTTGTTGCTGCCTCAGTTTACACAAATTTACAAAATTGTGTATATATTAGATTTATGGGCTTTTCAGCCATCTAGCAAGTAGAATACACAAACACCATACGAATATGTTAACCGTTATGATTGACAGACAGTTTTGCTATTTCAGATTTCACAGATGATGAAGTGAAGCTGCTGGCAGAAGCAGGCGCTACTCCTGTCGGGCTTGGCTCGTGCAGATTGCGAGTTGAGACGGCTACTATTGCTCTCCTATCAACTCTAATGCTGTGGTCTGATGTGCAAAAGATTCAGTTACATTCATAGTGGTGAGAAAAATTCCATTTAGACAATGTCATGTCTATGAAACTAGATCTACTGAATGGTATTGTCAAAGTTTCAGCCAGCACATTTCATTTTTCTTATGATAGCAAAACATGAATTATGCAAAGTTGTACACTTCTGAAAAACCATCATTTGGACGGACATTTTGTCGATGTCACATCTAGGATTGGTCTTGAATCTACTGTTATTTCTCTCCCTCTATGTGTTGTATGGAACTTTCAAGTCATTCCAGTATCCTTTTTAAGATACTCCATTAACAATATCGAAGATCAAGAATTGACTCTCGTTTTGCTTTCGGTAGACACAGACTTAAACTATCTCCTTAGTCGAGTCATGGATAAGTATAGTGGTAATGCATGGACAGATCAGGGGGCATCATGTTTTATAGAATGAATAGAATCAGTAACATGAACTTGCAAATACCAAGAAGCAGAGAAGGTTGAACAAAAAGGATATGCAAGACCTGATAAAACCAATTTTTAACTGAAATTGTCGTCGAACATTTATGTATATTTACAAATTAATCAGAAATGACAGAACTTCATGTTCCTGGGCACAAGCACTCGCAAGGCAGATATTTTTTGAAACTTAAAGCAAAAATCGCTTTGTTGGAAGCTTACGTTGCACTATGGTCACCAGCATCAATCCTCAAGATCACTGAACGAGACATCCTCTTCATTCACCAAAGGGATGTTGGTGCTTCTTGAGGCACCCGTTTCTTCTGTTTCTTCTTTTAACCAATCATCCCCTCCCTCATCCTCGCTGAACTGCTCGGCGGAAACCTTTGATGCATCACTGTGGTCCTTTTGTGTCTGCCGAGGTGGCTCTTCTTCGACGACAGTTTTGTCAATGATTTCTACTTCATCAGTTTGCACTGGGAGTTTTTCGGTCGCAACATCGGTTGTGAGAACGGCAGTTACTACCTCCTTTGTTTCGGAAGGTGGGATTTCATAAAGATCCTTTTGTTTTGTGATATGCTCCTTGGATGGAAGTGGAGTGTCATCGATTTCTCTGTAGGAGACATCTACTTCAAGCTTCTCTGTTTCCCGTTTTGCTGGAACCTGCAACTGCTGTAATAACAATGCTCTGGCTTCGACAATCTATTCAAAAAAATAAATAAATAAATAAAAATGCAACAGTTTCTAACAACTTTATGAAATGCGAGAAGACAGACTCCCACTGCAAGCAACAATTAGGCATGAGTTTCTAATCAACTCAAGCAGATATACGAATTAAACAAATTATTTGTGTTGTTTCTTAACTGCCCCACACTTGGAGGAATTAAGTAGGATTGATGGTATTAAAATTATAACTTTTTTAATATACAAGCACATGAAGATTCACACAACTTTAAAAGTTTCTCCACTTTGATCCATTCTTCATCCTATTAATGAATCTTCAGCAACATTAAGTTCATATAACATTGAAGTAAAAGATAGAAATTTAAAGTTCACTTTATAGTTATAGCAAATCATTTTTTACACTCCTAACAGCTTTAACACGACTAGCTTCATTTCCATACATATCCTCTATTATATTGATATAATTACTAGATTCTTTTAATTTTCAGAAGTCCAACACAACAACAGTATAGGGACCATCATAATTGTTTTTTCCAAACATTATTTTCTCACTTTTTGTTTTTTTCAGTAGCCATCTTATTAAATAAACAAGATCTTGATTTTCCAAGCATGAAGCTAAAATGATTCTGAAATATTGTTTTTGTTCCATCCTTATTTTTCTCCGAATCACCTTTATATCCTTCAAAATTGATGCTAGTTAAAATTTGAAGCTGAAACTTGTGGACTTCTAAAAGTCTATGAGCAATACTAAAAACAGGATTTATTTCATACACTTTACTTTTAAATACCAAAACATCTACTTTGAGGAATTGCATAAGGTAATATGAATTTTAAGCCTGGGCTTTGAACAACACCTTAAGGAATCTACCTATAAGTTATAAATGGAGGAGTGGGCAGTGATAGTAGGAAGAAGAAAGTATAAAAAGAACATCTACGAGGAGAAGAACCTGAGGTGTCGAGAGCAGTTCAGAATCATGCTTATTGAGCCTTGGGTGCAAAAGCACAAAATAGATTTTCCAAAAGCATCCTTCGCTGAGATGACTCGGGCAAAGTTCAAGCCTCAAAGCAGCTAATCTCGGTGCAAGGCGCTCTACTGTCAAAGCATGTTCTTGCTGTGCATCAGACATGTCAAAATCTGGAAGACGATAGATAGTAGAAACCCATTAAACTAGGATGAAATGTAACTAGCTGAAATGTGCCAATTACCCAATCTCAAAGAAAAAAAGATATCTGGAGAGAAACTTTATGATCTATTCCTCTAGCCTGGAAAATTGTAACGCGATGCATCATTGCGACCTAAAATATAAAATGGGAAACTTTATGTTCAATTCCCTGAGTCAAACAGGAACCCTAATGCCCTATGTCTATATGTCATCTTAAACAAGCAACAAAAATGTAAGTAAAGCTAACAAACAAAGTAAATCATAATTCAAATTTCTTTAAAATCCATAGAAAGGGGAAAAAATAATTAGAGAGAAAAAAATATAGATAAATAGCAATGATTAAGTTTGAACTAAAGAAGACAATTTTCAGGCTGTCCAAGGGCAATGAAACCAAGATCCTGCACTCCCATTAAAGTAGGTAGTACCTGAGTTTAGGAATTGGACTCTTCCATGTTAAGTATGAACCTCTCTAAGATTATTTTACATCCTTTAACATACTAAAACTTGTGACACATTACATCACTGAGTTGTTTCATTTTCTAAATAGGTTTAATTAAGGCAATGGTTTCTACAATCCTTCATTACTTAACAGCATTAAGAACACAAAGTAAATAAAGTTTCAGCTATTTCATTTTCTAAATAGGTTTAAGGCAATGGTTTCTACAATCCTTCATTACTTAAAAGCATTAAGAACACAAAGTAAATAAAGTTTGAGCTGTTTCATTTTCTAAATAGGTTTAACGCAATTGTTTCTACAATCCTTCATTACTTAACAGCATTAAGAACACAGTAAATAAAGTTTGAGCTTGTTTGGATGTGCTGAAAATGGAGCCAAGGACTACCCATTATTTTAGTGACCTCAAGAACGCTTCGGTAATAGTTCTAACGTTTCTGAAAATTTCACTACATTCCTAACCTGTTAGTAAGCACGTTATGCATCACTCCATACATCAATCAATCAGGAAAAGATGTGATCTCAAATTCACAGTTTTACGATTACTTTTCATCGAAATTCGATTGGCACAAGTAACAATATATAGGATCTCTGGTATCTCTTATCCATGGAAAAGAACAATAAAATACGATGAACAATTTTTTTTTTTTTGGAAATGTGAGCATTTGCAAGGAACAAATGATCGGTTTAAAGGTACCACCTTTGCTTTCAAGATAATCGGCGAAGAACCCGAAATAGAAAGCAAGTCAAAATTTAACAGGAAAGGAAAAATACCGTCAGATTCTTCATCATCAGGCAACAATGGGAAATCCAACCACGTCTCTGGATGCATGGAGATGTTCCTGACGAAGGCCATCACCTCCTCGGTGACGCCCACGGCATCCGTCCCGTACTTCCCTTCCAATCCTTCATACTCTTCTTCCCTGGGCCCAAAAGGAATGAACGTGGACGCGATCTTGGAAATCTCCGTGACCGCCTTGGATCCGGAGAGCCTGGAGATGCCGGACCTGAATCTCCCTCCGATCTCAGCGAGGTCATTCTGAAGTCCTGCGATGGAGGGGAAATCGGAAGACTCTTCGGGTAGATCGTGTCCAGACGGGGTAGGATCAGAGAAGGAGGTAGGCGGAGGAGCGAGGAACGCAGCGACGCCGCGAAACTGCCGGGATAGGGTTTGGGTGAGATCGAAGAAATCTTCCTTGACGCCGCCGCGGCCAGGGTCGTCTTCTCCGCTGCCGTCTCTGCTACCGCCGGGGTCCACCCTCTCCGCAGGATCGACTTCGTCGGCGTGGCGGTCGGGGTTCAGCGCGTTGGCGAGAGACCTCGCGAGCCACGACATCGGTTTGCTCGTTACTCTTTTCGCGTCCCGAGTCTGTTTCACGATCGCGACGAGAGCGAGCAAACCCGCATGGAGATGGAAGTACGCAGTTGGAGCTACCAAGTTTAACTATGGGTTTACTTTAATTACCCGCACAAGGAAATTTATTAATTCACAAATGAAAGAAAATAAAATTTTATTAATTGTGAAGCATCAAAACTCTAATGGCTGATTTATTTTTTAAAAAATAATTTTAACCAACCTCAGCTACATTAACTATATACTTAATTTAAATCATATTATTAAACCATAAAAATTATATAATCTAATGATATATAATATGGTAAATTTATTGATAAGGTGTGATGCTCGCGAACTAATGATAAATTAATAATAATTTAAAAGAATTAATGATATAATGGTAAAATTCTAAGGGTGCTTTGGATCAAGTTATATAGGATAACTTTGGTTATTGATTTGAGATTATAGGGTTTAATTTTTTTTTTCCCAAATAATGAGTGATTCTTAAGTAATATAGTATAATTGTAAGCAAATATAATTCAGAATCATCTTACTTTGAAATTCTTAAATTTTGGTTGATTTCAAAGTTAACAAACCAATATTTTTAAAATTATTATCTAATTTTTATCCTTGCTGATAAAAATACTCTTTAAATTTTATCAAATCTTGATTTGTCTAAATATTATTTGTCGACTCCTATTGTCGTCGCCGACCTCCCATCGCTGCTGATCCCACCATCACTGTCGTCAGTCAACTGATCACCGTTGGCCGACTAGCCTCGGCTGCTATCGGGCACCATTTGTTGATCATTGCCATCATAAATCGCTGATCACTATTGCTGTCGGTCATATTTTCTTTCCCTCATTTTTTTATTATCTTGTAAATTATTTTTTCTTCTTTAGAAAATTTTATTTTTTTTCTTTTCCTTTTTCCTTTTTTTTTCCCCTGAGGGTAATACAATAAAATATTAAGCTACCTTATACATTAAAATATCTAAACAAATACGTTTTTGTTACGTTACTAAGGTGACATTTAGTTTAGGAGTTTGGGAATAAAGAAATAGAATAATAGAAATATAAAGCGTTTAGCTAGTGGGTCTAAAAATAATAATTTAGAAGGAATAAAACCCAACAAAAGGGGTGGCCGGATTTAGAATTCATTACAATTGTACCTTTTGACATCAATGGTCATCGGTTGATTGTTAGCCGTCAAATGGCCATCATCGGCCAACTGGTTGACAACTACTGTCGATCTCTGACAATCACCATCACTCGTCAATCATTGACCGCAATCGTCATTCGTCCATCACCAATCACCTACTGAATCAAAACAATAATATTGACAATTATATCTAATCAAGCTTATAAATCAAATAGAGCATCATGGTGACTAAATTTATTCTTATTCCTATTCTTACTTGCAGTCAAACCAAACGCCACCTAAGTTATATTTTATTTCTCTAACCTTTGTTACGCTGACTTAACTAAATGCATTCTAAATAGGATGAATATTTTAAAAATTAAATTTTGAGTGTACATAAATAATAAAATATATTTTTAATTTATCTAATAGATGAATTAAAAAGGAAGATACGAAGTCTAAGATATAATTTAAATTATATTAGCGACTTTTATTTTAGAAAATTAAAAAGATATAAATTATTAAAATACTATTTCATCTATAATGTAAATACTTCTATTAGAATTAATTTTAGTCGAATTTGTAGCTATTGGTCAAATTATATTAGTGACTTCTATTTTAAAAAATTAACTTGAATTAATTTCAATTCAAATTATACCATCAAATGTTAGTTAAAACTATTCCATTTAATCAAAGTTATTGCTTTATTTTATTTAGAAGTTTAGTATTCTAAAATTTATCATTTTATTTGAATAATAATAATAAATATAATATAATTAGAGATTAAATTGAAAAATATTTAATAGATTATATAGATATTACTATAGTCCGGAGATATATATTGCTTTAAAACAATGCAACTTTGGTTGACGTTGACCTAGATTTATTATAATTGCCGTAAGATCGATGAACCATAAAACAATGCTTTCGATGTTGAATTAGAAATGAGATAATATTTTAATAATTTTTAAAAGAAGAATGATTCTTTTAACAATATCCATAATTAAGGCATAGCACACCCGATTAAAATTTATTTGTCCCGTGGGAACGATTTAAAATGTTGTATGGATAATAAATTAATCATTTTTAAATGTGAATATATTATTCCTCTGTATTCTGATTATTAATCTGAAGGTCAAAGGTTTACAGTAATTTATTTCCCTATAATGATCAAAAAATAGACTGATAAAAATTGATAGGTTGATGAATTTTAATCTTTTTATACAAAAGCAATTGAAGTTTACTTGTGTCTTGAAAGCATCTATTAAATTGAATTAATCGATCAAAATTAAACATTTCAATTAAGTTAATTTAATTTTTTTTAAAAAAAAAAAGAAAAGAAAATATCAATCATTTTGATTTGTATTATTAAATTTTAATTTTAAATTTAAAAATTCTTTAAAAATTAATCATTGAGAAATTAAATAATAAATTGATCAGCTCAATTAAAATAGAATAAAAAAATTATTTAATCGATTACTAAATTAATAAAATTAAAATTTAAGAATAATATGAGTAATATTCGATTAATTTTATATTTTGATCGAATGATTTTATTAATTCGATTTCTTTAATTTTAAAAAAACAATTCTTTAATATTTAAACTGAAAAATATTATAATGACCGAACGACCCTCTAAACTGAAAAATCATTCTTCCAAATATAATCTCAAAGAATCGACCGCTGCCTAATCCTGTAATCATATCAATTCGTTAATATTTAATGGGATTCATATGATCAGTCTGGTGGGCCCCGGTGGATTCCGAAATTTTTTTAATAATTTTATAAAATAATGAAATTAATTGAATGT
>JBAMHZ010432685.1:0-10694 GCA_037177395.1 Alpinia galanga | reverse complement strand
CTTTTCCATATCTTACCAATGTGAGACTTTGATTGCATTCTCAATACTTCCAACAGAGTTTGTGTACCCCTCTTCCACATCCTCTTAACGAATGTTCTCCTCTTTTCATTGTTGTTGGGAACCCATCCTTGTTCATTAGTGTGACCTCGTTCATATCCACGGTCTCGTCCACGTTGACCTCTATTGCTAGAGAAGCTTTTATTCTTTTTAGTTGGCTGAAAAGAAGTCTTGATAAGTTATTGAGCAATCTCTGTATTAATTTTCTTCTTTTCTTCGTGGGCTTGTAATAAACCCAAGAGCTGCTCTATCGTCATAACTTGTAAATCCTTAGTCTCTTTAATGATGGTTGTAATACTATCAAATCTTGAATCCAGTGATCAAAAAATTTTCTCAATGACAGTTACTTCTTCTAGTTTCTCATCATTTCTCTTTAGTTGATTGGAAATGGTAGAAATTCTAGAAAAATAATTAGATACTAACTCGCCTTCCTTCATACGAAGAGTATTAAATTGACTTCTTAATGTTTGAAGGTGCACCTTCTTCATCTTTTCTTCTCCTTGATATGAGACTTGGAGTTTTTCCCATGCTTGCTTGGCTAAAGTTGCACTTGAAATTTTTTCAAAACCATCCTCATTTAACGCTTGATAAATGAGAAAGAGAGTTTTCTTGTCTCTCTTTTTTAAATCTCCTAGACTGCCTTTTTGAGTCGGAGATAGTGTCGATTCATCACGCGGCTCATCGAAACCTTTCTTCATAACTTCCCAAATATCATGAACTCCAAGAGGCACCTTCATCTTAATACTCCAATTATCATAATTACTCGTCTTGAGTACCAAAACTTGAAAGGGAATCATACAACTATTAACCATAGCTTTGATACCACTTTGTTGTAAAAATATTTGTCGAAGAAAAATACATTTTATGTGGAAGAGGAGAACAAGAAAAAAAATAATATAAAGAAGAATAAAAAAAATATCGTGAACTCAACTTACTTTTACCGAGTTAATATATTTATAGGCTTATTAGATAAGCATTATCTCCGCATTTCTCTCATAATATATTGAATCTAGACTTTTTTTTGAACTTTAATTTTTATCTATATCTGCCACCTCATTTTATTCTATTTCTATCCATAATATTTATCTGTCACCCTATTTTATTTATTTCTTTATTTTTATCTATAATATTTTATTCATAATTAAATTTAATTTCTAACACTTCAGCGTTCCCTGCCGAAGGGCCCGCTGGTTCCCGCCGCCATAGACCGCCGAAAATCTACGATCCTCCAGGACACGGGCAACAGGCGGACGTAGTTGGCGGAGTCGGCGGGGAATATAACAATCGGGTGCGCGGCGATCTGCTGCTGCTGTGGCCCACGCGGCCTTGCGAATCTCGTCGCTGTCGTAACTATGAGGCTACCGGCGGTGCTCGTCCGGAAGAGCCTTCAGTGGCGGAGGAAGTTTTATAGGAAGAAAGGCGCGATCTCGTGGACCGGAGCCAGCGCGTCCAAAACCGGCGATGGCTTCAGCGCTGATGGAGGGGCGCTCCTAGCAGCCGGCGGCGGAAAGGCGCTGTGGCAGGGGAGATCGCCTTCAGAGGAGGTGCCGGAAGTGAAGAAGATCATGCGGGTGAGCTTCTACTGCGCTGGGTTCTGGCGGAGCCCTCCGGCTATAGCAGTAAAAGGAGGAGAAGCGTGAAAAGCTGGAATCTTTACGTGCTAATTAGAAATGAGACTTCGAATTCATAGCTGAAGATGATGATTATTGAAGAGATAACGTCGATTTCAACAATTTCATCGTGGTTGAATCCACTTTAATAGTACGAATTCTTGATCAGACGATAAACTTCCTGTTCGATCGTGCATGCTCACTGCTTTAGTTTTTTTTTTCCTGTTGACTTTCTGGTTGGTTGCGTTCGTTTACTCATTTAACCTTTTCATTTCTCAATAAAATTTACTTTAACCTTCATAATTGGAGCATTATCGATTTTTTTTCATGATTTATTAATTAGTTTGATATAATTATAATAATTATATTTTCGAATCGTAGAAGAAGCTGCTCCCGATCGAAGGCGACAAGAGTGACCTTCGTGTTGCGTGACTCGGCCCCCACAGTTTTTCCTACCAACGCAATTTTCTTACTTCGATCCGGATTCAGATCTACTGCTTTTCTTCAATTTTTCAAGCCCTTTGATCACCTACCCCCTTGGGCTTTATCAGCACCGCCGTCACTTCCATCGTTTGCCCCGCTAACGCTGCTTTTTCTCGCTCCACCACAGATCGCCGGAAGGACGAAGCAATATGACGATGGCGTCGGCGCTCCGACAACTCTCCGTGTCCGTCGTTAACCGCCAGCCCCTCCCGGGCTGCTTCCTCCGCTGCATGGTATGCCTTTTTTTTTTCTTTCTAATCCAGCATTTCCTTGAAAAGAAATCGTTGTTTTTGGTTCATTGATCGTTTTGGATCTTCTTCACGAATAAAGATCGGATCTTTGGATCATTATGGTTCATTTTTTCGAACAAATATTGCTTTTTTCGAAATATGTAAGCCTGATTGAATTATCGGATTAGGTCGTTTGG
Source organism: Alpinia galanga (assembly GCA_037177395.1). Classification (NCBI taxonomy): domain Eukaryota; kingdom Viridiplantae; phylum Streptophyta; class Magnoliopsida; order Zingiberales; family Zingiberaceae; genus Alpinia; species Alpinia galanga. Next base: position 8,117 of record JBAMHZ010432685.1, on the reverse strand, counting down.
CATCATTCTGTTAACTTACTTTCTCTTTCGTGATGCGTGTTTATGTGTAGTCCTCCTTGCCGAGCGAGGCTGCCTACGAGAAGGAGAAATCTGGCGTTACGGTTGGTCCTTTGTGTTTGTCCTGTGAGTGTTGATGGTTTCGAGAGTATTGCGGTGTTTGTTAATACTCGGGTTCTTGGATTCTACTGCAGTGGACGAAGCAGCTGAATTCTCCGCTAGAGATCATTGATCCGGAGATCGCAGATATAATTGAGCTTGAGAAGGCAAGGCAGTGGAAGGTACTATCCTTTCTTTCTTATTTTACAGTCTATGATAATGCAGAATCTACCATACGAATGATTCATGTGATTTTTTGAGATTTGATGTTTGTGCAACGCATTCTCCGTGATCGATTAGTTTTAAATTTTAGCGACTAATAACTTGAAATGTGATGGAAGGGCCTTGAACTCATACCCTCAGAGAATTTCACATCGGTGTCAGTCATGCAAGCAGTAGGGTCAGTCATGACGAACAAATACAGTGAGGGGTATCCTGGTGCACGATACTATGGTGGAAATGAGTAAGATATATTTGCTCTCTTCTCAGAGTTAGGCTACTGCTTGCAGTTCCTCTGCCATGAAATAGAGATGAAATTTCATGTTTATTTGATTCTCCATGCAGTTTTGCCTGATGAGCTTCAATGTTTCATGCTTTGGTTCCAGGTACATTGACATGGCTGAATCATTGTGCCAGAAACGTGCCCTGGAAGCTTTCGGTTTAGATCCTGCAAAATGGGGAGGTATAATTCACATTATTTTCATTTATCAAGATTCTTTCTGATTCTAGTAGTAACTAGAATTTCCATGATTAATTTGCAAAGATACTTCTTCACTTCTGATTTTCATTTCTACAGTCATACAATTAGTTTCTTGCTACTTGTTTTGTATGCAATTCTTCTAGCAGCTCTTCTGGATCAATCTTAAGCTGTGCAAAAGCTATGTTTTCTTATGTAATGCCAAGGGTGATTGCTTTAATTATTACCTATCCAACTATTAAAACCTGTTGACATATCACAATATCATATTTTTGGTTCAAGTTTCCTATTTTTTGGGACTTACTTGTTCTTGAAGTCAAGTAATCTAGACGGAACCAAGTAACTTGAAATCATAATATTTAATTTGAAGTGCTTTACTTTTAATCGTGTGACTTGCCATCATTCTTGTTTGAAAAGTTAAAAAATATTGCCTCTATGATAACATTTCTGGCAAAAGATTAAATAAACAACCTGGTGGCAAAAGATTAAAAGTTATCCAATTCATTTATTCTTTTTCTTTATGCTTTTACAGTGAACGTTCAATCATTGTCTGGTTCACCTGCTAACTTCCAAGCTTACACTGCACTTCTGAAGCCACATGAGAGAATAATGGCTCTTGACCTTCCTCATGGTGGACATCTTTCTCATGGATACCAGGTCACCAAGGAATTTCATTTCCTATTCAAAAAATCTGATAATTCCTGTATTTTTTTAGGCAATTGATAATTATTTCTTTTTCATCCAAGAATTTTAGCTTTTTTTATTAATCAACCATGAATTTTTTGTGGTTGATATCTTGTTTACTACTAATATGGAACCCAGAGTTTCATTGACTCATCGACCTCGATGAATTTTCCTGGCATATGTCACCTCATCCAGTTAATGTTCATTAACATATCTATCTCCATCAATGATAAACATTTTCCAACAATGTTGATCTCCCATTTTAGACTTTAGTATTAGTGTTTTTTTTTTTTTTTGCTTTAAAGATAAATTTAAGAAAGTGTATCTTGTAACTTGGATCACTAAAATAACACTTACTATAAGGTATTCAAAGTTATTTTTTGAAATTTCTTATTACTTAGTAGTTGAGTGATGTTCTTTTTTGTATCTATCTATTTAATTTTTAAAAAATGATTTGAGTGAATGGAGTTCAATCAATTGCTCCCTTAGCTGATATAATCCATGAGACTTGTGCCCTAAACAATCACCTTGCTCGTCTTTAAATTCTGAATGAAAACTGGATGTCATTTAATCAACTTAGGTATGTAAAATAAGAGGATAGATGTAGAGTAAGCAAAAGAGAAACATCCCCCAAAGCTCTTAAACCATAAGTCAGACTCATGGACTATTGTGATATTGGTAGGATATATTGGTGGCTTAAGAACAGAGAAAAAAGAGACATTACTAGAAATGTACTCAGATAGGCTTGAATGTAGAATCCAAGGGGATATTCCAATTGTACAAAGTAAGAAAATAAAAAAAGGTGCTCAAATACTTTTAAATGTAGGATCTTAGGGGATAATCGAGGTGTATAATATAAGCAAATAGTAGATGTGCATCAATAAACCCTGGGATCATATTACTCTTAACTTCACAATGAACACCCTGTCATAGGTAATATTTACATGTATGTCCTTAATTGACAAAGCAGTCCCTAACACCATGTTCTAATTGTACTATTTTCTTGATTACTTAAACTGGATTGTAAAACTGAAAACAATAGTTGATCTGTTGGACTAGTAGTCTAATCAACATATCTTAGATATGTTAATTAAGTATCCTACTGTTCCCATCATCAGAAGGAAAGAAGTGTAGCTGTTAGACAATGCTCCTATAGAAACAACAAGCATAAAACAATAATCAAGACAAATCAGCACTTCAGTTGTTACACAGTTCAGCACTTCATCTGGTCCTAAAATAATCGAGACAGTTTATCTAATAGGTTGGGTTTGCAATGTGCTTAATGTTTGAAGTGCTTGCAAGAGGAATGTGATATGGGCTCTTGCAGGTGAGACTGTTAATGGGAATACATGATTATACTTATATCGATAATCTTGGCGAGGGACCTGGACATCATGGGGTTAATTATAAGGTTTTTACACAGGGGAGCAAAGCTGTGTAGGAGTGGCTAAATCCTCAAACCGTAGACTGTTACTGTTATAGCATATATTATATGAATCTTGTTAAGAAGAAATTGAACTCAACAACAACAACAATGACAATATCAACCAAGGTTTATCCCACTAGATGTGGTCGGCTATATGGATCCTCCTACGCCATTGAGCTCTATCCCTTAATATATCATCATTTATATTTAAATAAATTATCTTGTTTTATCATTGCTAACCAAGTCTTCTTTGGTTTTTTTCTTTCTCATTATTGAAACTGAACTCAATTTGCTTTATTATGTACAAGGATATTTCACTAGCATTTACTTGAGTTCCAATCCCTGGATGTTGAATCTTTTAGCAAGGTGGTATAACTCAGTCTAACCGACAATTATATGATTTTTTTTTTGTCGGAACAGTTTTGTGCTTCTTCTTTGTTGTTGGTAAACTTTGGTAAACAATACATGAGGTTATTATAAAGTTTTTATGTTTAGCTTCAAAATTATGATACTATGTTGAACAATAATGAACTAGTTTATCAGAATTTGAAGATCTGATTGTACTTGGAATATTTATTTTTTTTGTACAGACTGATACAAAAAAGATCTCTGCTGTATCTATATTTTTTGAAACAATGCCGTATAGATTGGACGAAAGTACAGGATACATTGATTATGATCAGGTGGCTGATCTATCACTCTTTCTCTTTTTCTCTATGTTCTTGGTTTCCCTTTGCTTTGCTACCAAGAAGTTTGTCATAGATATTTTACTTCTGAGTTAGCACACTTTCATCCATATGCTATCTGTTGCATCTGTTACAGTATATAAGAGGTTAAAAATGGTGCTTTATTTGGAGAAACAAATGCATTGTCTATTTGAACTAATGTAGGTCCTATCTTTAGGATAGTAGATTTTTTTGTTTCTTGTTGGGTTTGGTTCGTTTAGTATAATACATAAACAGAACCATGTGTCAAGCAGAGTTTATTATATAAACACGTCTGGAATAATTAGTAAAGCATGACAGGTTGGCCTAGTATGTGTGGAAATCTACCTACCTGTAGCATATTTGATTCATTTGAGATTCGATCCATGTTTTCATTAACATGTAAGGGATTCACAAGAACATGGTTTCTGTTTATTTAAGGTTTCATATATTTACATGGCTTTGTTCTCGACTCATAATACTGTTGTCAGATTATTTAATCTGTGACATCATTTTGATATATGTTTTGTTTAGTGATAAATAAAGACTTTGGTATCTCAATTTTTTTCCTATTGACTACTTTTCTTAATATCCATTTGTATAGTTGGAGAAAAGTGCAGCACTCTTCAGGCCAAAGTTAATAGTGGCTGGTGCTAGTGCATATGCTCGCCTCTATAACTATGCACACATTCGTAAGGTAGTATCAGTTACAGTCTTATACCCAGTGATGGGACGGAGAGAGCAGCATTAGTAGCTTTCTATAGCCATCTTGTAAACGGAAAATAGCTTATATGATCTCTACATGGAATTAACAGGTATGCGACAAGCAGAAAGCGATTCTTCTGGCAGATATGGCACACATCAGTGGACTGGTTGCTGCTGGTGTTATTCCATCTCCTTTTGAGTATGCTGATATAGTGACAACTACAACTCACAAATCACTCCGAGGACCACGTGGAGCCATGATCTTTTTTAGGAAAGGTGTAAAAGAGATAAACAAACAAGGACAAGAAGTGAGTTAACATGGTTGTTGTGTGTAATTATAGCCAAAATGGTTTCTAAAAAATTATTTGAAATAAAAAAAATGCATAATCACATTTATCTTTATGCAGGTTATGTATGATTTTGAAGATAAAATTAATGCAGCTGTTTTTCCTGGATTACAAGGTGGTCCACACAATCATACTATTGCAGGTTTAGCTGTTGCGCTCAAACAGGTATGCTTCTCAAAGATTTACTTATTGTTTTGTAAAGTTTGTCGTCGTCGTGATCATGAAGTCACGTCTTTTCCAATCTTTATCCTTCATTGAGCTCCACGAAGGCTAGTTTTTGTAACAATATTAGTGCTTACAAAACATTAATGCTTGATAACTAATTTCCATGCACACGCATACAAAGTATTTGGTTCCATTAATGATATTCAAACTATCCTCCTCCCTTAGCACTTGTTGTAGATAAGAAACTAACCTGCACAGTCAGTTTTTATGGAGCAAGTTTTGCAACTAATATCATCCAGTTTCTGTGTTGTCTAATTATAGTCCTAATTTCCCTAGTATTTATCCACTGACCCTAAAAGACAGCTCCTAAACCTATTTTTCTTATTATATGGTTGTACAACCACAACAACAAAATTTTTTGGTTCTGCTTCTAAACCTATTGTCGTTGTTTTATATGGTTCTCTACCAAGAATTTTGTTCTGACATCCAAAGCATGCATTGTTTGGTGATTCTATATTTGAGTGTTCCTTGAGATGAAATTCGGCTTGTTTAGCTATGAAATATTGACATTCACAAAACGTTTGCAAACAATTCTCCTACAACATGATTTTACTAAAGAAGTAATTTTGACTTCTTTAGCAACTAGACACCAAAAACAATCAGCCACTGAATATGAAAAGAAAAAAAAATAATTTGATGAGCATGAGGGCAAGAAAATAATGACTATGGAACAGTTGTTAAGTTAATATCTTTCTTTTAGCGTTTTATACTGAAATTAGAGTACTTTTATTTTGATTTGAATAGGATAAGGAATAAAACAATACCAAGTTCCTTTTACTTATCTGGAAGATTACCATTGATATTGCTGATATCCCAATCCTATCCCAGATTAGCAGGATTGTCTCGGTATAGAGGACTTGCGCATTGATCGCCCGAGTGCTCTCGGCACTCAAGTGGGTTGCGCTCTGAGCGCTCGAGCGCCCAAATGGCCAGATGCCCGAGTGAAATGCCTGAGCACCCTAATGACCAAGTCTCGAGCGCCCAATTCTTTGGGCGCTTGAGTGGTCGAGTCCTACAGGCTTGAGTGCCCAATTGCCCACATATCTCATAGCCTCTGAGCTCAATTACTTGGATTTGGGATTGTAAATCTAACTTCATCTAAACAGGTATTAAAGTGTGCCGGTTATGATTATGACGCTAGTTACAAAGGGGTGCACCCGTTGGTGAGGTGCATCCTTTGAAAAATACTGCTCTCCTCTCTTATATAAGGTAAATGATACCAACGCCGAAAGGGAAGCTTTTTTTGTCCATCTTGTTAGTTTGTTTGACTATTTTCTCTACTGAGCTTGACTTGAGCATCAAAGGAGTTTCTCTAAGGTTTGCCTCGGTTCCCTTCTAACTCTTTCTTTTGAGTGTAGGAATCTAAGTTGATGGTCTATCTAATTCCAATCCAGTAGTCAACCTCTTCCTAGCCATCGACTTGTCATTCTAAAAGTGCCACTGATCTATCTGAACTCTGTGCACGTCATCAACCCATCCCGATCCCAGTTAGATCATTTTGATGTCATCTATGAGAACTCGAGCTGAAACATCGAGATGGGAGATGTCACATGAAGCCATGGCGATCGAGGTGCTGCTGATGAGGGGAGAGACCTACTTGCATGTTTGGAACCTTCTCCTCCTCCCTCTATGCTCGACGGCTTAAATAGGCTAGTGGCAACTACTGTAGAAGAGGTCCTGCGATGAGAGTTCTCAATGAGTCTTCCTTTTGAAGGAGAACAAGGAGGGGCTTCGGCACCTCCAATAGACTAGTCTTGGGAGTTGACTGCTCAAGAACTAGCTTGGGGCGTCGTATGAGAAGCTCAAAATGGAACTCGGATAGGAGGCTAGTTCATTAAGATACTTTGTTCTCTAAGGAAATCGTAGCAGAAAAATTGTCGAGTCATTTTTGCCCCCTGCGGATTGGTGAATATACGGGAGCTTTAAACTCATAAGGTCATTTGAGTTGATTCGAGAATGCGTCTCTCCTTCATTAATACTTAGAAGGAGTGAAGTACTAAGTGTTTCTATCCATTTTTGCTGGGCTCGGCTACAACAAGGATCTATTTGTACATTCGAGGAGTTCAGCTCGCTATTCTTGCAACATTTCGCTAATTGCAAATGGTATCATAAAACATTACTTAATCTTTTTTCTTTAAAGCAGTAGAGTCAGGAAACCTTGAGGGAGTATATCCAATGATGTAATCGGGCTGCTCTGGACATACATACAACCACCTTTGAGATCATCGTCAACACTTTCTTTCAGAGATTGGTGGAAGGAGATTTGTTTAGGCCACTGATGAAGAGGCCTCCAACTTATTATAACAACCTTCTAGGCAGAGCAGAAAAGTATATCAATGTGGAAGATGCCTAACGTGCAAGGCAAGGAAACACCATTAAGTCTATACCTCCCGTAGAGAAGAAGGCTTCTCCTTCACTGTGTCCTCGGGTGCCCACGTCCCAGTTTAATTACGCGCCTGCCAAAACACTTGGAGAGAGGACTGCCCAAATGCTCGAGAAGAGTCAGTCATTGGGGAGATCCTAAGAGTACCCATATAGGTCACTATTTCGACCTTATTGCGCTCTCCATTAGGCGTACGAATATACTACTCAACAGTGTCATTGACTGACCGAGGAGATCCACTAGGCCCCTCACAAGTACCTTTCCATGAGTCGATGAGCCGACCTTTAAACAAATGTTCTCATCACCTGCTTCCATAGAGTATAGTGCAGGGATTTCTTTCACTTAGAAAGCTACCAACTTATATACGTTTGCTGCAATGCTCCTCAATATTTCCTTTGTTCGGGATAGAGTCGCCACCAACTATCTGACGGACTCGCCTCAATATTTTTTCTATCCGGGATAGAGTAGCGACCAAGTGTTTCTCCATCCGGGATGGAATCGCCTCAATATTTCTTCTGTTAGGATAAAGTTGCCACCAAATGCTTCTCCATCTCGGATGGAGTCGTCTCCAATTTTCCTTTATTTGGAACAGAGTCACCTCAGCGGAATCCTCATCCTCTCGGAATGGTTTTGCTAATTACTAACCTCGACCACTTCGGCATTCTAATAACCTACACTTCAATCGAGTCTCACACACTTCAACTCCTCGATTCGACTTGACTTGGAGGGAGAACTCATAATACCGTTGGTATCCCAATCTCGTCCCAAGTTAGCAGGATTGCCTAAGCAGTTAGAAAAGGAAATTCTGAATTTCGGGATCGAAATTATCACAGGACAGCTTTCCACTATG
>JBAMHZ010432674.1:0-10694 GCA_037177395.1 Alpinia galanga | reverse complement strand
TCCTTGAGCTTTTAATTGTATCAGGACTTCCTTAAACCTTTCTTGTATTCTATTGTAATGAGTTTCTTGATTGAAGTGTACCATCTCCAGTATTTATAGATACTCGTTTTCTTCTAATTCCAGTTCTTCTATGGCAGCTGTTGCTGTAGTGAAAGGAAATGTTTCGATTGTTGTTAAGTACTTATAAAAGGTAATAGAGTTACCTTCTATCCTTACTCCTCCAGACATGCTTCTGATGAAATTACATCCTAATATCATTTGTATATTTTCTCCGAGCTGCATTTGGAATACATATGTATATGGTATCCAAAAATTTTTGTTCCCTATAGTCATCTTTCGTCCCTTTCGCTTCATGTTTGCAGTAGCTTTAGAAGTTATACTGCTGAAATGAACTATAATGGGTTCTGTTCAACTGCCTCCTTGGGAACTGATCCTTGATGAGCACAGCAGGTTGTGGCGCCTATGTCTAAGATTGCATTTAGCTTGAAAGGCGGTATATTTTGTATTTCCATTTCTACTTGAAGGTTAAATAACATATTCTTCATCTTTCTGGGGGTTGTTTCTTCCGTTGTTGTCAAGACCTTTTGCTTTTCATCAAGCAAGAATATGTTCACTTCTTCTCTAACTTTCTTCTTTTGCAACTGGAGTTGGAGAATCTCTTTCTACAATCCTTTCTTCTCTAGTTGGAGTCTTTCAAAATCCATGACTTCCAATTCCATATTATGATATTTCTTTTTCCATTCCTCCAGCTCATGTTTTAGTTGCATATTTTCCTCTGCTGTTTGAAGAGCTTGCTGCTTTATTTGTAACATTTCCTTATCTGCCATTTGTTGTTCTTCTAAGCTTGCTCTGAGTCTCTGATTTTCTGCTTCATAATTGGCAATAAATTTTTTTTGTTCTTTTAATAAATTCTTGGACTCATACCTTGGTGTTTCCAGGGCCACAGGTGTTCGTTTGTCAAAATAGTAGAGGCTGCACATTCCGCACACTGTGATATGGCATAAAGGGCAATGTCTTGTATGCCTCTTCATTGTTTCACTTTTGCAGCATTTACAATCTTGATATGGCCTTGGAATTTCTTCATTAATTTCCCATATATGTTTACATTCATATTGTTGTTGGGAAACAGGTACTTTTGCTCTATAACCATTGTCTGGTCCAATCCACCATGAATATTTTTCTTCCCTGAACATGTATATGGTTTCATGTATGATTGTATTGAAATCATGATGTAGTACCTCAATGCCTTCTTCTCCTTCTGAAATACTGTAGATTGTGTCACTTTGTTTTTCTCCTTCTCTTACTGAAACAATTTCGTAATCTTCAGGAAGTTCTAGGTGTTCAAACATTGCCATTCTTTTGACATTTCTTCTTTCACTTGGGCAGTCACGAGAAAAATGTCCTTCTTCTCCGCATAGAAAACACCGGCATCTTTTATTTCTTACAATGTGCTTCTTCCTTTCAATCCTTGTATGAGAAGTATGCGGCTTGCCTTTATAAGTGTGGGATTTTCTAATACCATATTTCCTTTCGGGTTTGTTATAATATCCAGGTATTGGTATATTGCTACAGAATGACAAATCCTTTAGGGCTCGTTTGTATGCTGCTTCTTTGCACTCTTCTTCCAGGAACTTGTAGGCAAATAAGATCCTAGGGAAAACTTTGATCGTATTGCCCTGATATTTTTGTTCGAATGCTGCCTTGATTCTTCTTCCAAGATCTCCAGGCATTTTTGACCATAATTTCTCTGACAGCTCTGGACTTGTAAATAATCTTCCTGTTTTTGACGCCAGTCTCATATATTCATTAAGAAATAGTAGGATGTCCTTTAAATTGGTACAAGAAAGTCTTTCCAAATCTCTGTAGGCTTCCTCCTAGATTGCTATGGATCCTCGATATGGGTATTCTAATACGAAAATGGTTTGTATTTGGGATAAAATATTTTGAGTTCCCCCAGATCCATCTGCATTATTTAGGAGCTGTTGATATTCATCTGGAAAACTCATTCTCCATTGTATCCATGCTAATTTCTCTGATTCTCCCAGTAAATTTTCAATAAATTGCATTTTATCACCAGAGTCCGAGAAGTTTTGTAATGCAACTAAATTTTTAGTTATTGACTCCCAGCGTATAAAGACTTCATCAAATCGACCTAACTGAAGATAGCTCTTTATTGATGCAGAGCAGCGGGGAGATTCCACCATTCTGAGAAATCCTTTGGTTTAAACCTAGCAGTAGTGGTAGGTTTGTCAAAAACTGGCCTGCTTGGTCCTCCAATTGTTGTAGCTAGTGCTGGTGGATAATTTATTGGTCCCATAGTTGAGTCCATTGGAGGTCTATAGGAGGAAATTGCTGAGGAGGAAGAATATATGTGTTCGGTTAATCTGGCTAATTGAGGATAATCTGATGCCCAATCTTCTTGTCCCACTGCTATTGTTTCTTCTTGTGACATTTGTTGTGATGGATATGGTAACTCCCCACCATCTTCTGCTGCGTTTGCATTCTGATAATAAGATAGGGATTCTCGAAAAGAATCCTGATCATCTTCTAAATCAAGTTGGTGGAAGGTGGCCGTAAATTCATCATAATCATACTCATGAGGCGCATAGTCAGTATCATCATCTTTCGCAAAGTAGTCCATGGACCGGATTACAGTGGCCTCTGGGCTTGTAGCTCCTACATGGGTACTTTGGGAAGAATGTTGATACGAATCCATGATGTGCTTCTGCCAATAGTCAAATGGTGTTTCAGATGTTGTTGCTTCCACCTTTTTGTCTTTGGGACAAAGGATGTTCATTAATTCTTGCGTTAATGGTTGTTGGGTATCAGTGGATCCAAACCCTTGTTCTGCTTGTTCAGTCATGCTGGAGAATTGTTCCACTACTAATAATTCTGGTTGCAATATCTTTTCAAAAATAATTTGTGCAACTGTATCACCATAAGAAATAGAAACAGTTCGTGAGTTATGGTTAAATAACAGAATTTTGACTTCACCTCGATAGTCGCTATCAATGACTCCTGCTCCTACATGAACTCCTAGTTTTGTTGCTGCTCCTGACCTTGTGGCAATCCTACCATAATAGCCTTGAGGAATAGTGAAACTAACACCAGTTGGTATCAGTTTTTTATTTCTTGGTTCAATACATATATCTTCATTAGAGGATAGATCATATCCTGCTGCTCCTTTAGTCTTTCGCCTAGGAATAATTGCCTTTTCCGAGAGCAGTTTGACTTCAACCACTTCCTCTTCAATTAGAACTGACACAATATGTGTTCGTAGCTCTTCTTTGTCACTTTGGACTTCATCTTGTAAATCTGTTTGTGGTGCTGGTAAATATCGATGGAAACTTATTGAAATCTGACCATCTATTAGATTACGGCTTGTTGTTTCTGTCGGCTACATGGGGATTAATACGTTGGAGGGTCGAATAACCCATTCCATCCCCTGAAGTTGTGTAGTAGAATATCGTCTTCCTGGAAGAGCATTAGTTCCATGACTAGCAAGATAGTCTACGACTCCACTTACCTCATAGGCAAAGGCTACATTTGGAGTATTGGATAATCTTCCCACCATTCCCCTAGTAATTAGGAGATTCGCTTCACCATTCTGCCATGTATGATAGGCTTTTGTTAAAATAGAAATCTGTATATTGCGAAAGAAATCCCCAATTGTCATCATCATGTCTGGAATGACATATATTAATTGGCTTCCCGTGGTCAGATCTACCTCCATTGTTACAATAATAGATTGATCATCCTGCCATCTGTTATCACGAAATAATATTAGTTCCATCGTACCTTCTTCCTGGCGGTGGAGGATTTGTATTCTGATTTGCAAAACACCAAGATGGATATATTGAAAACCACTCCTTTGCAATCTAGCAAAACTTTCTTCTTGTATAAAGGCCCTATCAACTTGAGAGTTTTCTATGCATAAAATTGCTTCTTCTGATCTGTGCATGTATACTCGGTGCTGGTTATCATCCCTCCTTGATCTGTATAACACCTCTACAGGTGCTATAGTTGCTCTTTCCCTCATTGATAGTTGAAGTTGTTGCTGAGGGTCTATCTGTTGTTCAATTGTATTGCTTTGGGCAGATTCTTTTCCCAGAATTCTCCCCATTCTCCTGGTGGCTTGCTGAAGGTTGTGCATTCTTCTATGATTCCGGCGGTATTCCCTTATCTGATCTTCAACTAAAGGAACCTGCTCAGTCTGAGTTCTTATTAGTGACATACCTTCTCTTTTCTTCTTTAAGGATTTGTAAAGGGTCCTTGAATATCAGCAGCTTCCCTTTTGGTTCCTTAGGTCTTTCTGCAGGCCCTAAGGATAAATTAGAAAGCTTTGTTATCAAAGATTCAGGGATTTGAGGACTACCAACTCCTGGAGTTTTTCTTTGCACTTCAAGTATTGTTTTGAGATCAGACTTGATTTCTTCAATAGCTTCTACAATCTGGGTTAAGAGTTGAATCTGAGTATTATTTTGCTTTATAATGGCAAAATTTTGGGAAGCAGTACTGGAGTATTCGCTTGGTTTTATAAACCCCAAGGCTGGTGATTAAATCTGATCAGTTTCTTGTAGCGCTGTCTTGTAGGAATTTGTTCCTTTTGTCAAGATATAACTCATCCAAAGATGAGTTTCTCCACGCGCTGATGTAGCCTCTCTACTTCTTGCAACTTGCTTTTTAAATCCGTAGATATCTTTAAAGCTTCTTTTTCAACTAAACTTTGCTGCCTGCTTAGTTCTTCAAAGAGGGCCTTTGTCTCCTGCTTTGAGAGGGGATTATTTTCAAAATACAAATTAGTTAGTGCCTTTAGTGCTTCCTAGAGTTTCTTTATTTCAGTTTCCTGAACTCTATTCTTTTCTAACAGGATTTTGAAATTCTTAAGATGGACTTTGCTTGACAGACACACCTTGTCAAAAATGACTGAAAGATTATGAGCTAGTTCTTTGGTTGTTGGCTTTGTAGTTGTTTCAAGATCAAGGCATTCTAGATTTGAGGTATGAGAGTTAGCGTACCATTTTCTTATTTCCTCTTCCCATCGTTCAAACATAGTTCCCTCATTCTCTTTTTCCCTCACCTTCTTAGTGGATTTACTGGGCCTCCTAGCCTCTTGACCACCTTACGTCTTTTGGGATTTTGAGAATTTAGTAATATAATCTAAGTTTTTGGGTTAATTTAAGAAGCAAAATGATATCACTAAAACTCAAACCTTATTCCTATGAATACTCTGAACAGATCTTTCTACTTAGCCATTAATAACTAGCTCTGATACCAAAATTAGGATCGAAGTAGGAAATTTTAATTCCACAATATAGATAAGTTACTGAGAACTAGATAGAACAGTAATAGACTATATTGAAGAATTGAAGACAGAGACATTTCTCTGGAATATTGCGGGAGCATTTTTCAGGCCAAAGGGCATCACCAGCCATTCGTAGAGTCCATCAGGGACCCAGAAGGCAGTCCATTCGATAGAGTCTGGATGCATAGCAACTTGGTGGAATCCTGATTTTAAATCAAATTTAGAATAAATGGTACTGGAACTGACCTTCTTGAGAATGGTATTAATGTCTGGTAGACTATACTGATCTTTTTTAGTGTTGTCATTAAGGCGCTTGTAATTGAAAACCAGTCTCTCCTTGCCTTTAATTTCTTGACCGGTTCATGGGTCTATAGTAGTCCTTGAATTAACAATAAATGTTGTCGTCTGATGTCTGCTTTGACTTGTCCGAATTACCTTCAAAGCTAGAAGGGCTTTTATATGTTTTGAAAAAGCCTCCTTTTCTTTTGGTGTTAGGTGTTTCAATGGACGATCTTCAATTATAAAATTCTTGTTTTTTATTTCTAATTCACAGAGTACCTTATTCTTAGCCCAGTGCTTCAGGGGTTCTTCTCCAATATATCCTTGAGCTTTTAATTGTATCAGGACTTCCTTAAACCTTTCTTGTATCCTATTGTAAGAAGTTTCTTGATTGAATTGTACCACACATACCGAAAGTGTTATCCATATGTATCGTAATTCTGCCAGAATGGTTCCAAATCTACAAAACTTGTGTAATAGTAAAGCTTTTCATTAGTTGAATCATGGGAGACTCTAGTTACTTTGGAATTTGATGCGGGTTTTTTTCACGATTCAAGTTTTGTTGCTCTTATCGTTTTTACATCATCTAAATACAATAGCTTTTGCTCTTATGTGCCTGACTCTCCTTTACTTCTTGAGCAGTTTAAGCACAAGGTCTCTGTGTACAACATGTTTGGAAAGCCAGCCGTAACCGTTGCCGACAGTTCTAATCCTTGGTGGACATTGTTAGAAGAAGCTGTGAAGAAAGCTGGTGGAAAACTCAGCAAGCCAGAAATCTTCCCAGCATCAACCGATGCCCGCTTTTTCCGAGATCTCGGAATATCAGCATTTGGTTTTTCGCCGATGGCAAACACTCCTATATTGCTCCATGATCATAATGAGGTTTGACTTTAGGACATGTTTGTTTTTCCAGATCTTATCTTTAAACTTGTGATATTTTCTTGACATGTTTTGTCTGTAATTTCTCCTGCAGTTCCTGAACAAAGATGAGTATCTGAAGGGAATCACGATATATGAATCCATCATCAAAGCATTTGCCTCCTACAACGATGAGGATGCCGAGTCGAAAGCAGAACTGTAAGTACTACTGTGACTTTTAACCCTTCCTCTATTAAGCTTCAAAGATACTGAAACATAGTAATTTAAAAATTTGGAATTATTGTGTCATGAATTTAAATAAGATCACTTAGATAGATGACGGTTTTGTTTTCTTGGTAAGATATTTTGATGCATTAGCTTCATAAAGTTCATGAGTTACGGTTTTCCTTGCCTTTTCGAATGACTTTCAGGAATCTTTTAGATAGAACATTAGTTGTTTGATGTTGAATTTGCCATATGACTTTTTATGAAGATGATTTTGCAATTTTTATGGAGTGATTCCGATGTAGAAAGAGTGATTTGAGGTATTGAACTTGAGCTTTTATAGTATCAATTCTGACTTAGGTGTCGGTAACACTGAACACGACCTAACCTTATTTGGAACACAATCAATAGGGGCAAAATTCAAAAGTCGACATGACTAGAATATGTCGATGAATGAGATTGATTAATTTCCTTATCATGGCTTATTCTTAATAGGATAAGAAGCCATCTTGTACATGCCACAAAGCCCTTCCACCTTCCCTGTGTTCCTTCTCATCCGGATGAACCCTCGCTCCCCCCACTCTGCCCCCCACGAGTTCTTCACCAAGATATACTCCTGTCCATTGAACGTCATCCCGTATCCAACTGCTGTCACTCCGTGATCGAGTTCCGTCCCACAAGGCCCCTCAAACACTCCCCCCTTGTAGAATTGCAAGTCTCGATCAGAGCCTTCAATGGCGATGCTTACAGGCTGATGTGCCAATGCCTTCAACAAGCTCTCCTCGCTGTTCCTTGGCACATCTTCATACCCACTGATGCTCGCTCTCATCACTTCGCTTCCCTGTCATTAATTTGATCATTAATTACAAATTCTAATCATAGTATTAATGATAATTAACTATATACTACAAAGCTACTTGCCTTAGTTTGTCGACATGAGCCTTCCTCCATGGTGTAAGGATAGTCTTGCTCAGTGCGGAGCCCTCCAATGGTGGCAATGAAGGCGAAAGCGTAGTCCATGGTTCCCCCACTGCACCCTTCATTGAATATTATATCACAATCGATAAGTTCTTGCTCCGAGAGCGAGGATAAGTTTCCTGTCACAATCTGATTTATGCCTTCCATTGCTGCCACAGCGGAGAAAGCCCAACAACTCCCTGTAAATCGATGCATAGTGATGATCATTAGTTAACGACTCAAAATATATATATATATAAAGCTATGCTTAATTCGTTAACTACCGCATCCGCCTTGGTTCTTCACCGGCGTGACAGCCCCCTTCATACGCCAGTCCATTGATTTTGGCAGGCTCGTTACATTCTCATACATGAAGGTAATGTTGGCCCTGTCATTTGAGTACTTTTGCAGATTGAGTCCGAGGTAGCTGTGCTTAAACTCATCGTGGGTCATGTCGGCAAATGCGTTGAGGCCGAGCCAGTGACTCTTCCTCTTTTTGTTCGTCGAGACAATGTGGTTCAGGTTGTCCTTGAAAACCCTGAACTTGATGGACTTTGTCTCCAGGGACTTCAAGTAGGGTTTGTTGTGGTTAGCTGCCCAGGAGTGGAAGAGATTGAGCAATGTCTCCTCCGACGTGAGGTCAGCTGGTGAGTACCCTAAGTCTTTGGCCCTCGGTGTAGAAGCACAAGCGGTGGTAATGGTGCAAATGAGAAAGAGGAGAATGAATGAGAGCTTCATGGCTTAGTAATGAGTCGAGGTCTTAATTTTGAGATTTGGAACCTTACGATCCTACTACACTTTATATACGTTGCTACTCCTTGTTAATTGTAGGACACTCCAATGAGGAACTTGGCTTGAAGCTTGGTTTTATGAATAAAGTTGGCTAAAGTTAAAACTTGTTCCTCTACTAGTTAATGCCTAAACTTGTGTACATGAGATTACTTGGAACTCTCTCTATCTTTCTCTCTTAGTTGTCATTTTGGCAATCAAAGTTACAAAATGAAACTTTTTTCCTTATAGTTTTTAACTCGTCGTTTCCCCCCTAATTTCTCGTAGAATAGTGTTAGTAGATAAGCGACAAGACTTCAAACTCTTGTCGAGCATTTGCATCCCTCTATTAAAGCCATTGATGTAGATTGAGTTACTGAACTAAAGCTCTGAGAGATGCTCGATGGGCTTGAAAGATTGAAGCTTGTTGCCTCATAGTTAGCTCCATGCTTACATTGTGTGTTGGTGTTGGAGCTCAAAGCTCATTGTTGGGAAGCTAGTTGATTTACGAGATGCTAATGAATTGGTTAGTCGACTAGGTATATGTCGATCGGTTAGATTCAATTTTAAGATCAATGGAGTTTTATCGATCGATCGAGTAGACATAGAACCGGTGCCATCTAATCGTCTTGATTCTCCATTTAGAGCTAAAATATGTATTTACTATAAGGAATAGATAATTATAATTGCCAAATTGTTGTTGAAAAGTTGATTAGTATTTTGATTGAGTGCAAGTATCTTCAGCATCAACTACAAATTTGTATGCCAACTAATTTATTTTCTATAGTTACACCTTCTCATTTATTATTTTATTTTATTTTATTTCATAAATCCCACTGATAAGCTATTTTAATTCCTCGTGCACTTACCAAAGAATCAAGTTTCTCTTTCCTTTTTTTTATTAATTATTTTTCTTCTTGTAGCTGTTTGCATTATTTTATTTTAAAAAATAGTTTAAAATAGAAAAAGGAAAGCCAAGGTTTATGGCAAAGGCATCAATGCGAAAAAAAAGAAACTTAAATTTAAAAACAAAGAATTTTTAATTTTATATTATTTTTTTTACTAATTTAATCAAAATTATTTTAATATAATAAAATTTATGGGCTAGTAAAAATCAATTAATGACTATTTAATAATTGTTAAAATATTCTACTAATTTATTAATCATTGTTAAATAGTTTTTTTAAATATAAATTTGATGAAGTTTTAATTGAAAAGTTTATGGAATAAAAGTAAAATTTATATATGATGTTTATTAATTTTTAAAAAGTTTATGATAGAGTTTTAACAAAAATTAAGTAGAGAATTTAAAAAAAAAGTGTTAGTATAACAGATATTAAAATAATTAAGGATAGGCAGGAAGATGCAATGATAAGAGTGAAAATGCTAGGAGAGTTAATTGAAGTGTTTCTTATAAAGATAGAGTTATATCAATTATCAACTTTAAGTTCTTATTTTTTTACGCTAATTATGCATGAATTTGTTAGTGCCTATAAGATTCACATATCTCTAAAATAGCATGATATTATCCACTTTGAGTTTAAGCCCTTATGATTTTATTTTTGGGCTATATCTAAAAGACCTCATTCCAATGAAGATGTCTTTTCATCTTATAAGCACATAATCTTTTTCATGTCTTATTAATGTGAGACTTTGATTGTATTATCGGTACTTTCAATAATCTCCCCTTAAACGAAGGACCATATTGAGCTCCTTCTTGAAGCCTATCCGTCCTCGAAGGATTTCCCTTTACTTGATGTCTAATCCTCAACCTACTAGGTTTTCTTGCCAATTGTCTGGTCCTTCTGACCTAGTTGGACTTTTTGCCAATTGTCCGGTCCTTCTCACCCAACTGGATTTTTTGCCAATTGTCCGATTCTTTTGACCCAACTGGACTTCTTGCCTAGTGTTTGATTTTCTTGATCTGGATATAGGAGTCTCATTTTCTTCATTCGAGGTGTATGACTTAACATGAACCATAACTCTATACCAATTGTTAGTGTCTATAAGATTCACATATCTCTATAATGGTATAATATTGTCCACTTTGGGCTTAAGCTCTTATGATTTTATTTTTGGGCTATACCTAAAAGGTTCTATTCCAATGAAAATATCTTTTCATCTTATAAACACATGATCTTTTTCATATCTTATCAATAGAATTCACTAGATACGTTCAAAACATGGTATTATAGTGCCTATTATTTGCATATAATATTATTTTCGTATATGAGACAAGTTAATGAGTAAATGTTAAATTTGAATCTTAGAGAGAAACACTAGAAGTGAAAAATCTTATATT
>JBAMHZ010432665.1:0-22501 GCA_037177395.1 Alpinia galanga | reverse complement strand
TATATACCCAACTGGCACTGACGGTGCCGAGAAGAAGGCCAGCAGTGGGGTTGTCGCACACGTGGCGCGCGGAAAGGGATGTGCAGACTAACGGTTCTGTAGCCTTGATCTCCTGCGCACCCGTGAGTGCCGTCGTTGTCCGTCATCGTTGTCATTAAAATTCATCGTCGTTGAAGCCAAATTATAATCCAATAAAATCGGTGAACCCTAGGAGGTCGACGTCGAAGGGATTCCAGTCAAATTCCAATTGAAATTCGACCAAAATCATGACTATTAGTGGCAACCGCGATTTCAACTGACGCCGGCCGAATTTTACTAAGTTAAAAAAAAGTCAAAACAGTGTAAATGGGAGGGACACTTTGTTTTAAAAAATTCTAGGCAATTACCCTTAAAAAAAAAAAAAAACTCTTACATTCATTACAAACGCTAGCTTACAAGAGTGTCTTTTTTTTTTTTATTGTCAAAATAACATTTCATTGTATTTCAATTCATTTTTATTTCTGAAAATATTTTTATTTTCGATATTATTAATAATGTATTTTCCAGAATAAAAATATATTAAAACAGGATAATTTTCGAGAATAAATTACTTTCTAAGAAGACTTTAAAATTAATTTATTAATATTTTTTTAAATTTTTTTGATTAAGATCGTCAAATTTTTAAATCCGGCCCTGCTTATTGTACTGTATATAATCTTTTGGGACCATGGTCACTCTCACTCAACACTAGCTGAACGCCTAGACTTAACCAGAACAACGTTGCAGCGCATGCTTCCACATAACTAAAAGATTTGGCCTAGACCATGAGCCGTGTCTTCTTGCACTCGAAAAGTTAATGGCACTACTTGAAGATGGTGGTGCAGTTTCTTTTGTCGACTTTCTTGTTCGAATTGATCATGAACCTAAATGGTTGGCAGCTAATTAACAGTGCACACAGTCAATGTGGAAAGGAAAAGCTCCTACTGTTGAATGTATTCTTGGAGAGCAGAGCTTTTATCTTCTCTCGAGAGAAGTCGCATCAGCTGTTAAATTAACAATCAGAAGTGAAAATTAATTGTTCCTTTTTGATTGTCTGCATTTGTTTGAAAAAACTATGGAGCATCGATTTTCTTGTGTGAAAAATGAGGAATCCAATCAATCATGTTAGTCTCAAGATTAATTATAAAAATGGAGATAAACTTTGATTCACTCAAGACTTTTCAGGCCTATCCATGCAGCTCCCAATGGCCTTATTTATACCATTTCCCTCTCCCTCTGATCCCTCCTCACCCATTTCCCTCAGTTCTCTTCTTCATCTCCTAATTCGCTTTCCTCTTCTACAGGCCAATTAATTCTAGGCTCCGTCACTTTTTAATAAATTAACCATGGCGCAGAACTCAATGGAACACTGCAACCAATACGATTTCCTGTCGCGGCCATGCACGTGGGTGAACGGCCCGATCATCGTCGGCGCCGGGCCTTCCGGGCTGGCCGTGGCCGCTGGCATGTGCCAGAGAGGGGTGCCCTTCGTCCTCCTCGAGCGTGCCGACTGCATTGCCTCCCTCTGGCAGCGCCGCACCTACGACCGCCTCAAGCTCCACCTCCCCAAGCAGTTCTGCCAGCTCCCCGAACTTCCCTTCCCTGATCACTATCCGGAGTACCCTTCCAAGGACCAATTCGTCGAGTACTTGGAGTCCTACGCTGCCCGCTTCGCCATCAGCCCCCGCTTCGACCACTCGGTGCGTTCCGCCAAGTACGACGACGCCAATAAAATGTGGCGGGTAACCGCAGTCGTTGCCGGCGATGAGGTGGCGGAGTATATTGGACGGTGGCTGGTGGTGGCCACCGGCGAGAACTCGGAGAAGGTGGTGCCCGAGGTGGAGGGGCTACTCGATGAGTTCGGCAGCGACGTGACTCATGTCTGCGACTACAAGTCCGGCGAGCGCTACCGGGGTAAGCGCGTGATGGTGGTCGGCTGCGGAAACTCCGGCATGGAGATCTCCCTCGACCTCTGCGATCATAATGCCTCGCCATCCATAGTAGTGCGCGATTCGGTGCGTGCTTCGATCGATCATCCCTCACCGCAAAACTTTTTTTTTAATGAATTTTTATTCGATATGCGCTGACAGAATCGAACCTTATCATCAGGTTCATGTGCTGCCTCGGGAAGTGATGGGGAAATCGACGTTCGAGCTCGCCGTTCTGCTGCTGAAGTGGCTGCCGCTGCGGGTGGTGGATAATATTCTGCTGGTGCTGGCATGGGCGGTGCTGGGAAACGTCACCAAGTTCGGGTTAAAGCGGCCTTCCGCCGGTCCGCTTGAACTCAAGAACACGCACGGGAGGACGCCAGTGCTGGACACTGGCGCACTGGCCAAAATAAAGTCCGGCGAGATCAAGGTAGTTCCCGGAATCAAGAGATTCTCGCCAGGAAAAGCGGAGCTCGTGAACGGCCAAATCCTCGACGCTGATGCCGTGATCTTGGCCACTGGGTACCGCAGCAACGTTCCACAATGGCTTCAGGTGCTCATTCCGACGAACTAATCTTCGCCTCGAGTTGCAGACACTCAATCGAAAGAAGCTGATCCATTAAATTTTGGTGCAGGGCTGTGATTTCTTCAGCAAGGACGGGATGCCAAAGAGCGCTTTCCCCAACGGATGGAAGGGTACTTGCGGGGTGTACGCGGTTGGGTTCACAAGGAGAGGGCTCTCCGGTGTTTGTTCAGACGCAGTGAGGATCGCCGACGACATTGGCATGGCATGGCAAGAAGAGACAAAGCTAGGAAAGAGAAGACCATGCCTGTCCCCGTTCTAACGGCATGGCATGCATCTTCCATACTACATAGATTGGTTGTACTCGTATATAGACAGAGACCAAGTTTTGATGCATGGATGTGCGCGTCTACTGCAAATACAACACCTTTGTGTCATTTCTTAAAAGCGAGAGAGAGGCTCTTTTTGCGATTTTTCTTTATAATCCAGATGTTTAAATTTTGTTCGGTTAATCTCGAAAGTAGATTCGTTTCAATCTCCTTCCCTGTCTGAACAGTCCACCAAATCATCGCCTGGTGTTTCACTGCAATTAATTAGCTTCCAAACTTCTCAAACCATCATGGCTTAGACTAATTGTCTTCCTTAAGATAGGAGTTAATTACTTGAAAAGTTACTGTCAAATCCTAGTTTCAGAACCATTTTCTAAATTTTCAAGGAATAAAATCAGTTAAGTTTAGTTTGTCAAACTGAAATTAATAGAATTCTCTTTAAATGTTTGTCTTCCAGTAAAGAAAAACCATTAAGGCCGCTTTTCATTGCCATGCTGCGAATTGGATCTGCAAGTGATATGATTAGGACCTCTCATAGCATAGACTGGTAGACTGCCAATGATTTTGTAAAAAGCTTTGAATGGTCACTAACCCCGAGCATACAAAGATCCAAAACTAAGTAAAAAGGCTACGTGTAGTATACTAGTTCTCATAATTAGATGGCGATTCATGATGTTGCATCCCTAACAACTGAAGGGGATGTTTGCAGATAACCATCAGCTATTCTCTCAATTTCACTCACTTTATTGCTGATGATGCACGAACCTATGCATCAACGATGATACAATCATTTGCTTGACTGGGAACGAGCAATAGATTCATTGAATTGCTGGTGTGTTTATTGTCCTTTTGCACTGTTTGCAACGGTTCTCTTAGCTCACATGTGTTTGTAAAACTTTGCAGAGAAATCAAACGTGATCTTAGTGGGGGTTAAGTTGTAGCCAAGGATGTAGAAATGGGTTTGACATTCGCAATGACATTGTTTGCAATAGAGCATTATCCCAGCATCTTTTTCACGACTTAAATATACTGATTTTTTACTACCAAAATCATGTCGTTTTGGCTGAAAAGCCATTTCTTGCCACAGTGTTGTGGCAACTGTGAGTTTTGTGAGGCTGCCAAAACTGGCCGGAATTTGCCTGGTGAGATGCCTAAACTCCAACAAATTCAAACTTGAAAAGAAGAATTGTGAATTTAAATAACTTTTAACAACTTTATTAACTAAGTCCACACGATTAAGCAAGCTTAACTAAACAAACCAACCTCAAAAATTAAACCAAGGTGAGTTTGAACCAAACCCAAAAAAAAAAAAAAAAACCAACCAAGGGCTTTGCTTGACCTGATAACCAACTCAATTACTTCCCTAGTTCGACTTGGTTTAGCCGAACTCCTGATCCTCTACCGATCGACAAGGGATGCCCCTGTGTAGAGCCATCAAACCCAAGGTGGATTGCGGATTAAGCGGGTCGGTCCGCGAGCCACAATTTTATTATATATTAAATTTTTTTATTCTTATTAAATTTGATTTATAACCATTTGATTTTTCATAGTGAGGAAGAAAGTCATCTTAATATTCTCTCTACTCTTCTAGTAATATTTTATTTTTTTTCTTTTCTTTAAATCTTTAGTCAGTTACTTTCTAATAATAAAATTTTTCTCCTCTATCAATCTCGTCTCACTTTCTATGGTTGAATTCGAGGAGAAGAAACATTTAGAGATTTTATTTTTTCGTATATTCATTTTTATTGACCGTTGTAGTTAAAGATTAGATGTTATTTCTCAAGTACAAAATGACTGTTTTGAACTTGACATATTATATTATTATATCTCACTTAAAAAAATATGACTTTTTAATTTTTTTCAATCTGTGAGCCAATCTGCGTGGTTGGTTCATCTTAACATGTTATACAGGTTGATCTTTTTTAAATCCACAGTAAATTTAAATTAATAAATTTTAATCTAATATATTTAAATTATTTAAATTATTTGGCGGAGCGAATTAATCAAGCAGCCGAATCCAAACTCCTGCGTCTTCGTTCGAGAATCGAGCCCTTTCAATCGAAACCTAAGCGGGCGCCGGCGCCCTCCCTGGCCTCCAGGCTCCTGTGCTTACAGACGAGCGCCTCTCCTGTAACCACACCGCATCAGCCTGTTCTTCTCCTCTGCCGGTCTTGGTAGCGCAGCACCCAGGCGAAGGAAACGAATCGAGAAACCATATCTCCTTCCCTCCTCCACCTCACTTCAGCATCCGATAAGCGACAACGTTTGATCTTCAATCTTCCCTCCTTCGTAGGGTGCTTGGAAGAGGCTTCCTTGGAAGATTTGTGAAGGTATCGGGGAAGCAACGGAAATTTTGAATCTCTTTCTCTAGTAGTGCGTGCTGTTTGCAAACGCAAGTCGTTTCCTGCTCTTTAATAATTCGGTGGTAATTTTATGATTTCATTCTTATTCATGCTGAACAGAGCAGCTCCTCTTTAGGGTTGTTTTTATCTATCGACTATTTAGTATTTAGATATGAGTTTGATGGCTCGTTTTCACTCTTCCATGTGAGATTTAAAAGTTGCGCCAGATTTATATTAATCCAGAGTTTCCATCAGCATGTAAAATAAACAGTGTCGATCATCCCATGTCTGGATGATAAAAGTGAGGGTTGTATTAAACTTCGACAATTAATGAAAAATAGTGCTAAAAATCTTAGGTTGTTACTTATGATGATATTAGCCTCCGTAGTCCATGTAACGCAATATGTAAAGAATGGGCTAGAAGACTGCTGCGACCCATTGACACATCATTGCTTACATGGGCTAGAGGTTCTGACATTGTTGTGAACCACTGCAGGTAAAGAAGTTAGTTTGTGATTATAAGATTAAGTTTGTATCTTGAGCAATACACCTTTATGAAAAATATAGTAGAATTTATAGTTGTGATTGTTTGGAGAAGAATAAAAACATTCTACTTGTTGGAAAAAATAGGTTGGAGAAAAGAATAGAGAAGAAATAGGTAAGAGAAGCTTTGAATATGGTATATTTAAAAGAAATATAAAAATTATAGTAGATGTCAAAAAAGATACAACAATAAAGATGTTGAAGTTGAGAGAATTTGAGATAAAATTGTAGTAATAAAGTTAAATTTTGGAATAAGATACTAAATTTTGTTAGTCCTTGGTTAGGATTTAAACATAAAATAAGAAGAGATTTTCAGAAAAAAACTATATGAAATTATGAGAGTATGCTTGCATGCTTACGATTGAAAATCTTATATTTTAGGAATTCAGATGAACACATAAGAAGAGTAAGGCCCTGAGAAATATAAAAAGTGTATATTACTTTAGATTTAGGGAAAGAAATCAAGAAGATAGTATGATTTTGGATTTTGCTACATCTTATGATGGTATGATTTTGGATTTTGCTACATCTTATGCTCTTATGATTGAACCAGTAATGCTTGATTGAACTTGCTTCACTGTCTTGTCTCTTTTAGGAAATTTGAGATCTGGTTATTCAGAATCTAATTTGTTTTTGCTTGAATTTGCTGTAAACTAGTCATGCTTTTTTGCTAATGATTGTTTGATTCAGGTTTTGTTGTCTTATGTGTTTCTAAAAAAAGTTGTGAACATGTGAAAGAAAATTGTCAGTGATGTTCTTGTAGCGATAAGCTCCTATTTCCTTTGAACCAGACATTATTTTTCATGGACTATGAAAAGTCTTAACAGAAAAACTAAATAGACAATATCTTGAAACTTAATTTTTTGTAGCAACAATCTGCTCTCATTATGATGAATTTTTTTTGTGACTATTAAACTTCATATTTAGATTTTTAATGATGTCTGTTTTTGGTAATTATTTTCTAGTTGACATTCACTCAATCCTCAATATGTTCAAGAACACATTCCAGTCCGGTTTCTTATCCATTCTCTACAGCCTTGGGTAATTCCACTTTTATTTTTTTTTGCATCCTTTTCTATAATTTTTAGTTGTAAGTTGGCCGACATGAAGCTTACTATCTATGAATCTTTAAACAGGACCAAACCTCTGCAGATATGGGATAAAGAAGGTAAAGACTTTTTTCTCCTCGTAGTGAAGGGATAACAATTATGCTTGTGAAATTTATGTGTTGCAAAAGAAACTGTATGTCAGCTATATCTTTACTAGAGATTTCAGGTTCAAGTTTATTTTCAATGCATTGAATCTCTCGTAATTATCATATATATCAACTTGAAAGTTAGTCTTGCTAGAGGAATAGTAAAACATGAAATGTAGAAAAAATTTAGTACAGCCTGCAACAGATTATTGTTGGAGATTGTACTTTATGTAGGATTTTAACGAGTCAGTAGGAAGTCCATACTAAT
This sequence comes from Alpinia galanga, assembly GCA_037177395.1. Lineage (NCBI taxonomy): Eukaryota > Viridiplantae > Streptophyta > Magnoliopsida > Zingiberales > Zingiberaceae > Alpinia > Alpinia galanga. Next base: position 15,355 of record JBAMHZ010432665.1, on the reverse strand, counting down.
TTCTTTTAAATACCTTCTTAATGCCAGGCTTTTGACTCCTTGCACAAGTTCTCTATGCTACCCTTCACCCGTGTGATTTTTTTGTTTTGTTTTTTGTATGGCTAGAACTTAAATTCATACAACAATTCTTTCCCTTCTCCTTTTGAAACATTACAAACATCTCTTTGTTAACAAATTGAGTGCCTCAAAGTTAGTGCATCATGTTCACAGGAATAAATGTTTTTTATTAAAACCTCACATCCTGTAGATGGGATAATCAAGATTTGAGTCTTATGGAGTTGGCGTATTGTATGAATATGATGTGTTGGACAATTTTGGCTTTTTAGTACTGACTAAGCTAATCGAAATTAGAGAATTTTTTTGCAGTTGTCAATGGACAGGTGAGACGACTACAGGATGAAGATATCCAATCAAATGTTCTTGAAATAGTTGGCTCAAATGTGCAGTCAACTTATATTACATGCCCGGCTGATCCTAATGCAACTCTTGGCATCAAGTTATCATTTTTGGTAATGATCGTAAAGAATTTAAAAAAGTATTTCTCTTTTGAGATACAGATTTTGGATGATAAGAATGTTCGTCGCCGTTTCAGAGCTTCAAATTTTCAGGTGTGTAGGGTTCTTCTCTTTCCTGTTCGTTTACTCATTTATTTTCCTATAAAATATGATAATTGGAATAATCGGATACTATTAATATAAAAGGAGGAAGAGAAAAAAAAAGTATTGTATAACCACTGACAGAATTTTTCATAGAAAGAAATAAGATAATCGCGTATATTATTTAATCTGCTTGCAGTCTGTTACCCGAGTGAAGCCATTTATCTGCACCATGCCTCTTTCACTGGAAGATGGATGGAACAACATTCAACTAAACCTTACCGATTTAACGAGAAGGGCATATGGCACAAATTATGTGGAGACTCTGAGAGTGCAGGTCCATGCAAACTGCCGTCTCAGAAGAATTTATTTCTCTGACCGTCTCTACTCAGAGGAAGAGCTTCCACCCGAGCTGAAGTTGTATCTCCCTATGCAAGTAAGCACGTCTTAACTCCAATCACATTGCTTGTTTATTGATTTTATTATTCATGCCATGTCTCCAACTGCGCATCTGTTGCTAATTTCAGAAGCACAACACCTAAAGAGGAGCAGCATAAGGAAAAAATAAATAAATCGTGTGTAGTCTCAACCAAGGTGCCAGTTTTTATGTCTGTGAATCTAGTTTTATTTAGTTGACTGTGTCATTATGCTTAAGAGTGAAGCCAAATTTTCATAAATCTTGACATAGCCATTTATGACTGTCCGTTGCCTTGAAGTAGCACGTTATGTTGAATTTACTACTGTTTTTCTAATGATATGAAATTTTTTGATTTGTGTTCTGCAACCATGTTTTTTCCCGTAAGGGTTAATTTCAGTTTGGTTCTGCAATTATAATGTTTTCTATTGTCATCTCTATCAATTGTCCATAGAATCCATGTGACAATAGCCGGTGCCCACTTGTTTACTATTTGTTTGTAATGTTAACAAAAAAAAAAAAAAAAGCTTAAACTTTAATGGTGAGTTTGGTTCCTGTAATGGAATTAGGAGGAAATCCAATAATTAAGATGGATTAGGCAAAGAGCAAGACTATACGTATATACCATATTGAAGTATTTTTTTAATATAGTATTTCATCAATTTGGTTGATATATTCAATTTGCTTGGCTAGTTTGCCTTGACTTCCTCAACCTACTTAGTCAGCGTACCCTGCTTGAACCCTTCTTCTGGTTCGGATTGCTCGTAAGTTAGCTCGGTTCTCTACATTGCTCACCTTTTTTTTTGGAGTATTCAGCCCATGTAAACTATTTTGCTTCCGTGCCTTATTTATTTCAATTTACTTGCATAGCCCATCTTTGATTCTCATGCCAATTTGCTTGGACATCTCAATCTGGCCTACCTAGCCTACTCACCCAATGAACTACTTTAGCTTAATCTATCAACTCGATTGATTCTATTGGTCTAGTTGGTGGCTTTCTTTGCTTGTTGGTTCGTTAGCTCATTCGGTTCAGTCAATCTATTAGCTTGACCAGCATAACTTGTTGGCTTCTTTGACCTATTTGTCTCACTTGACTTGCTAAACCTTTTTATTAATTTGGTCAGCTATAGTAAATATAAGAATTATTCCTGCACCACCTTTCCAAATCTCAATTTATAAAATATTTCATTTCCCCAAAATAACACCTAAGCACTTGAACAGTGACGACATAAAATTTATTTATAAATGCGATTCAATGACTCATCATAAACTACAAGAAGGGCATCATTTAAAATTCGTTATTGAAATAAGTATTAAAAAAATCAAAATCTTATAGATAACGTCCAATTAATATGAGTTGGGCTTGAGACTCAAGTAATATCACGCCATTTCTTTTTCTCAGCAGGGCTTCTTTTAGGGTGCATTTATAATTTTCAAATCTATAGCAAGTTCAAACTTACTCTTATCGACTAGGCATGTTACACAATTGATCAAATATATTTTTTAATGAATTAGATTGTTTCGTGTAACCCTTGGATCAATCCCTATCCCTTTCTTCACCAATGCTGACCCAATTCGTTCAAATTGGCTTACTGCACCTGAAGTTGCACGTCATACTGAATTGTTCGCATTCTGCACAAATTCTTCATGACTTATGGCTGTTCCCTTCATAATGAGAGGGTACATCAGTTTCCACACTGTGATAACCGTCGAAATAAAACTCAGTTTTAGGAAGATGGAAATAGAACTTAAGAGTTAAGACTATTGTGGATTATCCAATAACAAGAAAGAAAAATTTAGTAGAAGCGCCAAGCAGCTGCTGAATGTGTCATTGTAATTGGAGGTTGTGGTGAATAAGGAATAGTTAGATGAGTTTTTTGCTGTACAATAGATTATAAGTTCATGAATGCCAGTTTCAATCTAATTTGCAACAATACCATGTTCTCATGCAAGTCTATCTGACAGGAAGTTTTGGTCTTGATGAAGAATTCAGATTATATGTTTCGCTTTGAGCAATCAATTATGCAACTCATGAAATATCTGGAAAATCTAAATAGGCAGTAGCATATTCATGATGTTCCTAACACTCATAGGATTTGCCTAAATAACTTGAGTAAAAGTGGATCTTGCTGTAAAGATGCATCAACTTGAAGAATCATAACACTGGCCATACAGTTCCTAAATTTTTGGCATTACATGTCTAGAAGCTTATTTTTTGGGTTAAATTTGGAGCCTGGATTTTAAACTTTCTTGTATGTGAAAATGACAAATGAGGACTGTCACTTACAGTATATGCTGGCAGCAAGGCATTCATTGGCAATTTTTATCCATGTACTAACCCAGCCAATGTCTATGCTCCATCTGGTAAAGTCATGGAACCAATTTAAGTGCTAATAGAGACAATATGGATTCTATTTCGAGAGCCTAAGTTGTAAACAAACTGAAAAGGATATGAATGAGTCTTACTTTTTGGTCGGTTGGTTTAGTTGCCAGTTAATGAACAACATTGCAAAGTACATAGATCCCATTGAGAATATGAAGTGGAATATTGCATAGTTATAAGGTGCATCATCTGCAGATTGAACCTCATTTTTTTTGAACTGTAGGTAAGAAACAATAGCTGTGACTGTAATCATTGTACTACTGGGAGTAAAAACTAATATTGACTGAAGCTAACATGATTCAGACAGGTGGTAATTGTGTTGACTTGATCTAAGTATGATAGGTGAATCCGTACTTGTTCCTATCCATATTGAATAAAGTAGGTTGTCTCTTTACAATATCCGGTACTGAGAGAACCAAACAATATAAACAAGGATGTTAAGAGATCCTGATCTATAGGTTTGGATTGTCTGATCAAAGCATAGGACAGTAAGATGTTACAATTTAATAAGAATATTTTAGACATATTTATAATTTATTATATTTATTGCCTTTCAATATATAGTATTCATATGAATATTTCTAACATTATCATTTCAATATCATAAAACATAAATAAAACTTACAATTTAGGAAAAATACAATACAAATTTTAGTGTGCAACATTTATATAGAAAGTAGGTCAAGGAGCAACTTCTATATGATGAATTGAAATTATAAAATGGATATTAATAACAACAAATTAAAAGAATTTTTGTACTTAGGGGTCAAAGAGAAACTAATATTTTCTCAAACGATATGACATAAAAAAATATTTGCTATAATAAATCGATCATTAGAATGTCTGATTGAATAAAAATATATTCTAATTAAGGTTGTTGGGACCAAGATCTTATGAAGGAACGATGAGTAGGCATAGGACATAATTGTAGTCATGAAATACTAGCCAATTCAGATCCTACTTGAGATTTGGATAAGGTCTGGATTACAATTTTGACTACCAAGAATCAAAAAGTAAAAAAAAAAAAAAGTAATTCGGTGTACAAAGTTTCCACCGTACGGAATCTTGGAAAAAAATTTATTGTACGCAATTTTACATTGCTTTGCAAGAGACTCTTTTCAGAACTCGAACCCGTGACTTTTAAATTATAAGGTAACAACTTTATCGTTGCGTCAAGTTTCCCATTCAATAAAAAGTATACACAATTAAAATGTAAAATTTGTTTACCTGAAAAGTGTTTGAATCTGTCCCAGTCGAAAAGGTTGCCATTACAATTGCACCAACAGCAATAAAGAAACTCTAGATCAGAAGCACCAGAAGTTAACATTCTCATTCAAGAATGACATTTACTTTGTGCATTACAGAACATTTCAAAACTAGTGAGAACTAGATGATGAATGGTTGACATGAAAGTGGCATTTACAAAACAAAACAATACTAGTGAGGTTTTTTTAAAGCCAGCAAAATCTGATAACTGCAGTCGCATGTTAAGCTAAAAAGATACAAGTAGTGATAGTAAATCTTACAAGTATAGTAGCCATGTCATCTCTGTCAACTATTCTCTTTCTTTTGTTACATTTCTCCATAGGAGGTTCACTGCAATTAACATGATACAATTGCAGTTATCTTGCAAATGAAATCAGTACTATTGAGTAGGGTGCAGCAGAGGATGCAAGAGAATCAGGTAACTAATAGAAACATCCACTGCTGTTTCCACAACTTCAAGTTACCTTCATAGAAATAAATAAATAAATTATTGTAAATTTGAGTCGCTAGTAAAGATGGATGTTGGTCGTACCTATGAACCTGTTCCATACCAATCTTGATCTACTAGCAACCACATTGCTCTGAACTTGACACAAACAAACAAAATAAGGGGTGTTCCTACATGTTTATGAAAATCTGAATACAACCTAGGTCAAGCATGCATGCTTACTAACTATAAGATGCTTGCTTTCAAAATATCCCCCAGTAATAACGATATTTTGGAACCTACGGGAGTTGAGAGGACAATAACTCATGTTCATAAGGTACACTAAAGGAGTGCTAGTTCATGGTTTGCCATTTGCAGGTAGATTTGGTGCACAGGCGACTGAATTGAGTCACCACAAGGTTGTAAGGAGTTGATCAATCTATTTTAACACTGTCAATTGAATTGCTCAAAAGCTGAACATAGCGTCTGACTGTATACTATATGCCTACATCTACAAATCCTCCCTCCAAATTGTAGTGATGTAATTATCTCGTTTAATTATGTTCAAGCACAAACTTATCTTTTTTTTTTTTTTTTGCAGTATTTGTAAATATTCTATCCATTATGTATTACAAATTTGGACCATTGATTCCAAGTGGTTTATACAACTTAACAAGAACCTAATTTACATATTCTACAAAATTAGAAACAAGTCGATAGAATTTTTTTTTTCACACTATACCTATGAATTGCAGACCAGCAAAGGAAAACAATGTATGAACCCATGATTGCAGAAGATAAAAGTCCTGCATTAACCTATTAAATAATCCAAAAAGAATAAGTCACATAGGTTGGAGAGGATTATAGGAAGAGGAAAAAAAACAGATAGACAGTACATTACATACAGTAGTAGCACATATTGAATCAAAATGCATAAGAACATGTATACCCTAATTTTACGTAATCAACATTAGGGTGTATTTGGTTCGGGATAGTTATTGATAATCTTAGTTATCTATTCAAGATTATCAATAAAAACTTTGTTTGGTTCAAGATTTGAGTGATTACCAAATAATGAAAATAATGAAGGATACATGACACGTCATGCAACGTTAGCAAAAGGGTTATAAATGGGGGAATCAGAAAACTTCCGAAAAACTTAATTTTTGTTGATTCCCACGATTATGAATTTTTTTTCCAAAATTATCTTTCGATTTTTACCCTTTGAGATAAAAATACCCTTATCAATTTAATAAATATCAATCAGACTCTACATAAATTATTAATATAATTACAATTATAATTAATCGATTGTTCTCGTCGCTGCCTGCTTGGTCGCTGTTGGCCACCAGTACCCACCGCTCGCCCGACCACCAGCCGCGGCCACCGGCCGCCACCAGTCGTCGGCCGCTAGCTGCCACCGATCGCCGGTAACAACAATTGTATTTCAGAGTAAATAAAATCTTACAATTAAATCAAAGATACTGTAGTAAAATGTTACACTATGTTATACTTTAAAATCTTCAAACAAATAAATTTTTATTGAATTACTTAGAATTGAACCAAACAACCTAAGTTATATTTCATTCCCTATAATCTTAGTTATGTGATTGCCTAGTAATCACATCACTAAAGTTATACGTGACTATCCCAAACCAAATGCACCCTTAAAGTTTTCTTTCTTCTTTTTAAAAGTGAAGTTTATCCTCGACACTAGCCGTGGCTAATACAGTCCAATGGTGAAATAAGATCCACGAAGCTGACCGTAAACACTTGCGACTCCAAGGTTGTCATTGTTTCTGTCCTTAACTGCTACAATTACGAGTGTTCAAATCAGTAGAAGCTGGCAACCGAAGGTTCTCGTTGTGCCAAGTAGTTTAGATCACTGTATTCCATGCAAACCATCATTTTGTTTTCCTAACACTTTTTCTTCTCTCTCCTCATTTTAGAATATGTGCTATTTAATAAAGACGGTAATATGAACTTGAGATTCTTTAAAGATAACAAAACAGAGGAAAATTATATGGTCATGTAAAGAATATTGCTTTGGTAACATAGAACACTTGATGTGCAGTGATAAATGAAAGAACAACTCTTTGTTGGGGCGAAAATCATAAAAATTTTGAGTTGCTAATATAGAATAAAATAATTGACCAAAGAATTCAATAGGAGAGATGGTGAACCTCATCTAGGCGCTTTTTGTTATCTCAGACAATCCAAAGAAGTCCATGCCTCAACCACCATGATGGTGGATTATAGGTGAAATAGGTGATAAACAAATAATAGGTCATAACATTCTTGTTATACATATGTAGATAAACTATGAACTATATCCCTTCATGTTATTTCAAGCTGCATGGGATTGCTATGTCTCTACATAGTTTAACTCTTTAGTTTCTCTAATCTTCTATTTCAGAAGGTTTCTGTTTATTGGCTGAGGCCCTCAGATAACAAAATTTTTCTTTTTAAGTAGCCAGTGGCATAGGTGAAACAGGAATTTACAGTAATCTAGTAGAGCATACCTTAGAATGAAGCGATACCATCATTATAACTGTAACCAATACAGTTGTCCATGTGATGATGAATATGTTGATTATACAAGTTGAGTCCAGTGCATACATATAGTACATCATAATTATTCCAAAGAATGAAACAACGTAGAAGATAGTGGACAAGAACAGCCCAAACAAGCCACTGAAAAAGAATACGACAAGAATAAGAAAATGCAATCAATCTAATGCAGAACCTCCTAACTTCAGAAAGAATGAAACACATAATTGTATTAATGTCTTAACCTAGAATAGTCATTCTTGCAACAACTCTCTGGAGTCTACATGATTTGTTACATGCATTAAAAAAGTCCATAGTTTAGATTGTCCATGATGATAACTAAAATGCTATTTGGATCACTAAACTAGAAGGTTGAGTCTTCCGACTTGTGTGTGATGATACGTTCCTCAAGGTTCATAAAAACAGCAATAAGGATGTTCTGTTCTAGGAGGCATGACCATGAGTGCCAAATACACCAGAAATCTTAGTCTTATCATGCCTGAGAGAGGATCATATTCATTTATATGCTCATAATGAAATGGAAACCACTTACCATATGTTTGGCTGCAAATCTGATATCCACTGACTGTCACACCATGAAAGGAAGTGAATCATACTAATGAGTTGTAAAAGAAGAAATATCCTGTACATTCACACTTTGAGGAGAAATGCTTTCAAGAGGTGACAAATATTTCTCATGAAAAAGTAAATATGAATAAGCACCAAAGTAACATTATAAGCACTAAAAGAGCTTGACAGAAACACCAAGTTCATCAAATAGTTATTTTAATCTACTACCAGCAAGTATTTACCATCAAAATGTTGAACAAAGGAGTGGAAGTAACATATTAATCTATTACCTGTAGCCAAATATTGCTATTTTGTACAAGAAGAACCTAATGACAAATAAAATAATTATGACACTAATTTGACCATTCCAATCTCAATGTGTATATAACAGATAGCCAATGACAATGAATATATAACTTATTTAAATTGTATTGTTTAAATATAGACGCAAGTCCAAGAAAAACATATGGGACTTTTGTTGCATAACTCTCTCAGATGGCTCCATAACATCCAGGAAATGTATTCTTACTCTTTTTAATACTTTGAGTGCGATAATCCTCACATATTTGTAAGGATTAAAAATAAAGCAAAAATTAGAATGATGATATTGGTAGTTCCTAATCATAGAATCATCGTCAAATGGTGTTTGTCCCCACTATTTGGGATCGAGTGAATTTTATCCCTCCATCGAGCTATGAAAAGCTATACGAATAACAATATTGAAATATATTAAGAAATTTACCTCGAAATCTTCCACACTAATTCAGTAAGACTTCTAACTAAAATCTTTTGGTTGTTCCTGAATATGTCCATACTATCTCAAATTATTTTTCTTTCCTATCAATTTTTGGAGCTTACACAATCGTTCTTGGAAATTAGTTTTCTTTTTCCTCCTTTCTAGTAACTTCACACAGGTGTCCGATTTGTAAGGGAATATGGAATATATATATGACCTTTAGATTGTGGACTAGAGAGGAAGATCAATTTTCAAACGAACTAATACAATTAGAACATCAATAAAACACAAATTAGACAAAGGGAAGTTGCAATAGAAAGACATGTTTAGTAATGCACAGGCAGAAGGTTTACCATTAAGAGATGCTAATTGTATGAAGACTGTATCTAAAGAATTAGAGTATTACCCTGCACCAATACGAGCAATTTCACCTGCAAAATAGCAAGTATAGTCACTTCATCTTGTTTCCCTCATTCATCTGCTCTTCCAACAATTTGCAAAGAAATGAAAGCATACATTCCAGATATATTCATGCTGTCATGAAGAATTGGATATGTAGATTTACTTTAAATCTTACATTAGAATAGTCAAAATGCTTTCAATGAATCAATCACCAATCTACTATAGTATATTAGAATGGAAGAAGAAAGTAAAGTTAGTGACTTAACTAAGTTAGCTAAGCTCTTGCTACATTGATTGGAGTAAAATTCACATGTAGTATAAAATGTTCAATGCCAAATTTGCATTACCATATAATTGGATAATATTTTCGGAGATGATGAACGGAACCACTATCGACAAAAGATAAATCAAACATTTCAATGCCCACCAACCAGAATGCCATGAATTCCGAACTTCTTGCAGCTTGTGAACACCCCAAGTGGTGACACCCATGAATGAGAAAAATATCTGATTTTTTTGGGGTTAAATTATCTTGATACTTTGCAGGAAAGTAACTCTAAAGCAAACATGATGAGATTAATCACTGTAATATGTCACCGAAGTATGTGATAGAATCAGTTTTTTTTTAATGCTCACACATATATAGAAATTTCATATTTGTTAACTACAGAGAAATCGAAATATTTCTTGAAGAATTATGGCATTGTCATTTTTTCTTAGGGAAGGATACAAAACATCCCAAGCTCAATCGAAGAACTCCTCCAGCATCAACACAGTTATTTCCTTCAGCCCCACATACCCTTTTAGCTGCTCATATAAAATGTATAGATCATATGCAAGGGCATGACTACAAGCATAAGAGTGATTATTACCTTAAGTTCTCTTTAGTTACATCAAAAAATTGATGAGAGAACCCTTGTTAAATAGAATGTTCCTTGGACTTGGTCAAGTATCAGTTAGATTATATTGCTAAGAAATTCAAGTTATGTATTCTCTGCTACAAGGATTTTTGACATACATAGAATTAAGAAAATATAACTTGCACTGACAGTTCAGTCCAGTACCAAGAAAAAAAAAAGAAAGTTAATAAAAGAAACAAAAATGAACTTGTAACTGAAGAGACGGCATACAGAGTTAAAATTTCAAAATAATGAATGTAGAGGAATACAAGCTATCTATAAAAGAAAAATGAGTTAATTGAGGTTGCTTACAAGTTAGCATAGCATCCTAAAATTTGACTGAGATTACTACACAATCAAGTCCAAATTGACCTACATATATCTTTCATTTAGTAGATGCAAGTATTGTCTGAGTTCTCCAATTTTCAAAAATCAGATATATCAAGCAAAGAATCAGCTTCATAGTAATTTAATTGAAATTTAACTCCATGGTTACACATTAAGTTGTACACAGTCTTGCATAGTTGGATTGTTATATTTAATATGTGCATTCTGAATTTAAGGTTCAACTTATATTGTGATATATTCTGCATTCAATCGAAGTTTTATTAGCTACTGGCTATTTAGCAGGGACAAAGTATGAATTGTTCTATGATAATACTGATGTTATGGAAAAGAGCCCTAAATTGGTTGATAATTTATGACAAAGCATTTGCAACTTACAAAGTAAACAATGGGGAAGTTTGTGGCCATAGTCACGAAATAACCAAGCCAATATGTTTGTTATCAAGAATATACACCCATAAACATATCGAGCTTCCGAAGATTGCTTCCTTTTAGTTGAATATATTTCACTCTTTTGATTTATACTTGGCCCCTCTAGCCTTAGCTCATCTCCACAACTTCTATCAATTTCCTCTACAATATTGCCAACAGATTCCATCTGAGAACACAGAGGAGGAAGATTTATTGTAAGTTAAAAATGCATTGATATGAGATTTAGCTTAGAAAACCTGAGTCAAATAACTTGCTAATAAGCTATCATAGTGACCTCAAAGTATCAGTGAGCTTTCAGTTTGCAGAAGTTGATCTCCAGAGAAAATTGGAACTCAAGAATCAACAATGTGGATACATTCACTTCTGACACAATTTATAGACAGATCCACACCTAATTAATTCACTAATTAAACCATATAAACCTCTTTTATTAGTATGCAACTCTGTGGGAATAAATCATACGCATAAATGGTACGACGACACGATGAATCCAATAAACATAAAATAACCTAAGGCTTGGCTAACTTGGATCAAAAAGAGGAGTGAATTTCAAAGATTAAAAAAATCTACAATATATATAAGCAATTTACCAAAAGATGCAAAGGGAGACAAACCTGGGATGTGATGTAGCGATGTCAAACGTTTAAGTTACAAAATTAATAGATGGCACAACAAATGCATGCACTTTTAATTTCTCCGAGAAGAAAGAAACGATGAAGTAGGCTATATATAATATATAGGAATATTATCCTATACAATTTATCCGTGAGTACCCGTAAACACTTTTGTTATCTATTATCTGATCGCTTGTGTATTATAGTTCAATCCTTAAATCCAAAAGGATTGGATGATAAATAATAAAAGTGTTCACGAATAAATTATATAGGATATCATTAATATGTATATATATCGACTATAAATTTCCTTGATGAAAATCATCATTTGGTTGGGTAAACACTTTAAATCATCCATGAACTGAAGCGTATGCTGCATTTGCATGGACTTTTTTATCCAAGAGCATACAAAGTTTAAGTTATGTGAGTGTTTAATTTTGGACAATCAAATTCCATTGATGGAAATGGATGGAAAGCTGATCAGGACATCTAGTCAGCCTTGTTTATAAATAACATCAATGTTTCCTCGTTCATCTTCTTCATTCTCTCCCTATCCCTCTCTTCGATCTTCAACTTCCTTATACACTTTCGCTTTCTTTGTTCCTCTCTTTATCATATTCCTCTTTTCTAATGCAGGATGAAATAATGGAGTGATCAAAACATCTCACATCACGCGATTGCATGAAATATGTTCTGCAAGTAAAAGTAGCATTCCCTATAGTTTTGGCATGAGTTGAAGTATTTATTCTTGTTGGCTTGTAGCTAAGTTTATACTCCCATTTATCAACTTTTCATTCGATGATTCTGATCAAGCCACTGAGCATTGGATTGCCAGGGAAATACTAAATTTTTCTGACAATGATATCCAGAAGAAGCATGTTCTAACAAAAAACAATTGCATATTGAAAGAAACTATCATTTCTTAAATGTAGCTTATACATCAGTCTGGTAAGACAATATAGTTTGAGCACACTGCTGAAAACGCAAAAATATATTCCCCCAAGCAATCACCAATAAACAGGACAAGAAATGAAAGAAAAATTGTGACATACCTAGATTGCTGTAGTCTAGTAAACAGACGAGTAGCGTCCAAAGAATTTAGGCAAAGAATATATACTGACATTGGCGACAAGTGAAGAAGCAAGAAATGCATTACTCATCTTTAATCCTTAAAATGAAAAAATCTCAATGAAATTAACTCAACTGTATTATTCTTCTCCTCAAAGGAATGAAAGAAAAGAAAACATATTGGCCAACTTTTGCACTTATACAAAGAATATGAAGCACTCATACAACCTGAAGGTGCCAATCCTGAGCTGAAGAACACTTTTCCTCCCCATTTCCACGAAGGCCCTTAAATAGCCCTACTGGTGAACATAAAGGAATCCTCTTCCGTAGATTTGTGCATTAACTTGTTCGACTAGGCAGTCGCCGCTACCTCCAGAAGAAAAAAAAAAATGAGCCATTGCGCGCTGCAGCTGGTACAGGCAACCGTTGTGCCGTTCCTGCTCTTGAAAATTCGATCCCGCGGTTGCCCCAAAGAAACCTCGAGCACAAATTTTACTTTCACGTCTCGAGACTTACGATTTTTTATTTTTTATTATTTATTTTTGGTACTCAGTGCATGAAATTCTAAATATCTCAACTTAGGCATGGACATTCTAAACATTTTATGTGAAACAAGGATTTGAATAGATCATACAAGACAAAAAAATAGATTGCAAGGACTATACTGAAAATTTTCTTTGGTAAAAAGTAAGTTTTTTTTTTAAAAAAAAAACTACGTGTAGGCTTTTTTAGCACGTTAACGGAGTTTGGTGAAGCAAAGGCTGATTAGTGTTGGGAATCGCACCTAAACTTTGACCTTACTTCGATTCTCATATTTGAAGCTACTTAAAGGGCACTGGGAAGTCTCTTCTAGATTTGCTTGCATACAAAGTATTCACAAAACTTGTAGAATTTGCCAAGTTCTCTAATCGATTTTCTTCAACTTTAGAAAAACAATGAAAAATGAATAGTTTTCTTCAAAACAGAAGACACTAGTTTTCTACATGTAAAACCATTTTCAGAACTGGAACAAACTTGCGAGTGAAAAACAAATTAACCTGGGAATTTGCATAAAGTTATATATATATATAAATATATTTACCATACAAACTTGATACCAACTGAATTCTGTTTACTGATTACAAAATACATGAAGAATCAAACAGTGGTCACACTTCTTGGATCTCATCCAAAGCGTAGTTGTTGGTGGAGACGCCTGCGTAGTTAACCTTGTTGAACCGAACCACGACAGGATAGCGAGTCTTGGGATCCTGAACACGAATTAGTATTAAATTTATGCCACAATAAAAAGCAACTGTTAATCATCTACCTGGTCCACGGTCACCACTGATCCAATTCCCCTGTACCAGTAGGATTCTTTCCGGAGTATTTTCACCTGAAATCCAAGTGATTAGCAAGGAACAGAGAGCCGCGCGAAATGGGTCCTTTTTTAAACGATTGCATGTTATACCTGTGCGCCTCTCTTGGGGCCAATTGGCGGAGGTGGCGGCGGCTTGGCGGCAACTTTGGGACCTCCTCCGCCTTCGGCCTTAGGAGGCGGCGGCGGCGGTGGCGGCGGGGCCGACTCCTCCTCAGCTCGGACCACCAGCTTCCTGCTGGGCTTGGAGAAGGTGACGGTGCGGAAGGGTGAGTTGGCGGAGGGGAGACCGGAGGTGGGCGCGAATCTTGAGGCGGCGGACGCCAAGCTGAAGCCGGTGGAGGTCGCCATGAGGAAGAAGTGTCAGTTAAGTGACGGTCGAGGAGACGCTGCCGTGTGGTGAGATAACACGAGGAGGAGCCGCCGAAGGCCTCTAAAGTGCTGGGCCACGTTATCTGCAACGATTCGTTGAAGGATCTAACGTGTCCAATAGGGACTCGACACGTCCTGATTTGCCTCTTATGAATGGATAAGTCAAACTCCATCTGGATTTTAATTAGTTGTTTGTCGTTCTGCTAAATCGATTAGGATTTTTTTAATATACTTATTGAGTGAGTTATGAACTAAAAGTTTTTTAAAAAAAAAAAGAAGATATTTTGTGCTAAAAAAAATTCGATAATTTCACTAGAATTTCACTAGAATGCATCTTTAATGAAAAATTTCTCATAAAAAAATGTATATAATTTCATTATATATATAGTTCTTGATACATGACACTAGGAATTTCAAATCGATAGAGATCATCAGATCGATTACAGTGAATGAAAAAAAAGAGAGAAAAGATTAAATATTTCGTGTGTGAAGGTAATTCATAGATCAAGCAATTCCTGGGAACAACTCCAATTTCTATAAACAAACAATCCTTGTCAGTGCGCGCCATGCCATGAAAATGAAGTGCAGCGGTGCCCATAACTGCTCTTCCCATGGCACGAACACTGGCGCTTCGATGGTCGCTCATGGGCTCCGCCACCCACCGGCCGAATCCTCGTCGGCCGGCAGCCACTGCTGCTGCGTGAGTATATACGTCAACAACAACGTCCAGGGCGTGACCAACTCTGTGTTGTTCAGGAGCAAGGTAACGATAGAAGATGCAGGTGCAGGGCTGCAGCTTTTACACAATTCGATTCTCGCAAGGGGAGCCAAGATGGACAGGATGATGGATTGAGAATGGAGATGAAGACGTTGACGCTGATAAACAGAATTCTGCTCTTGTTCCTGTGTTTGGGCGTATTAGG
>JBAMHZ010432654.1:0-10695 GCA_037177395.1 Alpinia galanga | reverse complement strand
GTCAAACTATATTGCTAAACATAAGTTGTCAAACATCAAAACTCAACTCGAGCTCAACTCGAGTACGGTCAAGCATGATCTGGGTCGATTGCACCGACAACACCTCGATGTCCCTTTCCCGGAAGGTAAGGGGTGCTGAGGGGGTTCAACCATTATGACGGTCATAGGTTTCCCTGTAGCCACGGTTGGGAAGGGCTTGTACCTTTCTGCCCTCGAGGGGGCCGCTCAGGGTTCACTGGCATTCCCCATCGAGTTTGACCATCCAGCAATGAGTCCCTTTATGGCCTAACAAGCCTTCTGAGTTTCCTCAACATTGATATACTTTTCAGCTCTCCCCAGCAACGAAGTGGTTGGAAAGATCTTTGTGCCGAGCCAACTAATGCGGTGATAACTTGACGGTGTCAGAGTATCGATGCATGGATGTCGCATTCTCAAACTTATAAAGATACTCCTCGGGGTCAATGTGTCATCATATTTCCCTAGATGGGGAGACCAAAAATTGGTATAGAGTTCTTCCAGTAGGATCTCCTCTGTGAATGGAGACGGCTTCCTCCAAACTCGATATGATGTCGTGCAGCTCTCCTTTGGCTCTTCGCTGACTGCTTAGGAGACTACCTAAGCTGGTATGCGATCCTTTGTCACCACCCACTCCTCCTGTGCTTTCTTCCCCTTCCTATCATTTAGAATCAAAAGGATAGGGAAAAACTGCTCCCTCAAGCTGGATTGGCCTACCCTCTCCTCTGGTGGATTGAGTGGAGGTGTACTGACCTTCCTTGCTCCTTGGACCATCTCCTCCTCCATAATTTTTTGGACGATCACTGCCAACTAGCACCAAGTCAATGTCATGGGAGTCTCCTCCATAGTGGAGGCAGACAAGGGAACTTCTTGCGATTACATCTTTAACATCTTTGCTCAAAAGTCTTCCCACAGATGATGTCAACTGATGCAGTTGCTTTTTGGTACCTTTTGTTGAGTCTTTGAGAGAGGTCAGATTCTCATGGCCCCAGCAGCACTCTTTTCACTGTAACACAAAGTCAGATGGCCTCTGGTGGTCTTATTATAACCCTCTAATGCTTAAATCAGACAGGGAAGAAAGAGATGAATAAATGAAGAAAGTATCCAATAGCTAAAGTGCCATAGACCTTCCCTTTATCTCAATCTGCCCTTTATACAGCATCTCTGAGGTTCTTCTCCTTTTCTGATTGTTCCCTAGCAATGCCCTATGCCAGGTTGTTAGGGGATAATCACTATAAGAAATCTTCACCTGACATGTCAAGTGTTCAAGAGTCATCATTGTGAAAGGTCATTAGGGGACCATCTATAATAGTTATGGAGAGGAATCTTTTTTATGGTCTCTGGCATTCCACATTGCTCTGTTCTTAATTTTCCTAACTTTCGATTTCTCGAGTTACTCCGCTCCTGGGTCGCTCCTCTTCTTAACTTTTCTAATCACTCCGCTCCCAATTCGCTCCTCTTCATGACTTCTCGAGTTACTCCACCCCCAACTCGCTCCTCTTCATGACTTCTCAAGTTACTCCACCCCCAACTCGCTCCTCTTCCTTGACTTCCCGTTTCGCTCCACTTTTGACTTGCTCTACTTCTAACTCTTTCACTTCTCAACTTCTCTATGGGTCTCATAGACTGAGTTAAATCCATATCAGATATGCATGAGGATGGAATAATAAAAATAACGACTACAAGTGGATTAATTGAAGCGTTTTTCATAAAGATAATGTTACCTCAAGAATCAACATATAAGTCTCTATCTTTTATACTAATAATGAATGAATTCACTAAACATGTATAAAATAAGCTATCGTAATATATGTTATTTGTAGATGATATTATTTCATTAGATGAGATATGTGAAAGAGTAAACTTGAATCTTGGTGAGAAAACTAAAAGTGAAATATTTTAGACTTAGCAGAGTAAAAATAAAATATATAGAATTTAAATTTAACAATATTAAATATAGTGAGACAATTATTAAGATAGGAGATGATGAGTTATTTATAACTTAGAACTTTAAGTATTTAAATTTAGTTTTGCAAAAGGAAGAAGAGATTCAGCGAGATGTATTACATAAAATATAAGCAAAATGAGTGAAATAGAGGAGAGCGTGAGATGTTTATTGTGATCATAAAAATACTTCTAAAATTTAAATGGAAGTTCTACAAACTGACTGTTAAACTTGCTATATTATATGGAGCTGAATGTTGGATTATAATTTGAGCCCATAAACAAAAGATAAGAGTTGCAAAGATGAGAATATTTAAGTAGATGTGCGGACATATAAAGATGGACAATATAAAAAATGAGAACATTAAAAAGAAAATCAGAATTACACATATTAAAGGTGAAATTCGAGAAACATATTGAAAATGATAGGATATGTATTTAAACGATTAATAAATGTTCAAGTTAGACGATATAAAACTATAATAAACTTTGCTATACTTATAGTTTTTTTAAAATCTCAATTTAATTGCTTTTAGTTATTCAAAAAAACATTTTCATATCTACAATTTTGACAATTTGTAATAATGATTTTTAAAAAAATTATAAGCTCATGCGTATCTTGGTATTCAGTAGAGACTCTCTTACATGCCTAATTAAAAATCTCGATGGAGAACAAAAGAGTGGCTCATCAACTACATGGATGACTGAAACCTCGGGCTGTCCTGTCCAGTCAAGTTTCAGCTCAAGGCTTTAGATTTTATTAAGAAAAAGTCACAGGAATTGATTCCTGCCAAAGCACGAGAGGAATGGAATGAGATGTGACTCCGAAAGTGTTTGTTTACTCAAAAGCCCTATAGCTTTATCACGTCCCTCCCTGTGCATTCGAATAACAGTCACAAACGGAGCAGGGAAGGACAAGGAGGGCATGGAAGCCATCAAGGACACGAAATATGATTATAAAGATTCCGCCATTTAGCGAAGAGCTATAAAAGGGCAGTCCGGCCTGGCTGCATGAATCCGCCCTTGGTGGGGAAGAGCAGAGGTCGACAGTGCAACGACCACGAAGCTAGCTAGCTAATCTAATTAAACTAGTGGGTGGTTGTGTGAAAGGATGGTGCGAGGCAAGGTACAGCTCAAGCTTATCGAGAACCCGGTGCACCGGCAGGTGACCTTTTGCAAGCGTCGCGCAGGGCTTCTGAAGAAAGCTCGGGAGATATCAGTGCTGTGCGATGCCGACGTCGGCATCATCGTCTTCTCTGCCCATGGCAAGCTATATGAACAGGCCACAAAGGGGTATGCTCATCATAGACACCACTTCCTTGGCCTTGATTAACTCTATAGATGCTTCTTAGCTGATGAGTCTTTGAATTGGCTGTATATCCTTCAAGGACAATGAAAGGCTTGATTGAGAGGTACAAGATGACATCCAAAGGAGCTCACAAGTGTGTCAGTGATGTTCAGAATCCACCTCAGGTTTGTCATCTGATTAAGAACTTTTATGTTTTTTTTTTCCTTGAAACAGTAGCACTGCAGAAAAGTAAAAGCCAACAGAAATTTCAATAAAATAGAAGATAAAAGTTGTGTGCATTTATGCTCCACAGACTCTTCATTCGGATCCTTGACAATTGACAGATAGCATAGAATTACTAAGGCATCTGTCTCTTTCTATAGATATTCTTCTCCCTTCCCCTGAATCTTGACTAGTATCAAAAGATATAAAGCCTCTGGTATCATGTGCTTTTAGATATTCCTACTGATCTCCATTAATTATTTTAAATTAGTTTTGGCTATGTTGTGAATGATTAACTTCTCGATCAACTCCAGATTTGTCTATTAATATCCAAAGAAGCATATTTATAGAGTATTAATTAGCATATGGGATTGACATGATATCTATATGCCAAGTAAGCAGCCCAAGTAAAACATTTGTAATTATATTGAACAAGTAAATGAAGAAGTTAGCTGTGAATTAATGTCTTAAAAATTTAACTGAATTGACCAAATCGATCAGAAATCAGATTCAATGCGGAGCTGAAGTTAAGCTCTAAATCTAAATAGAAAAGACCTTGTCGAACCCGATCCAATGATGGTCAATAGACAGATGCCATTTACTCCTTAATCCACTTGTACTAAATTTTAACTTTTACCTCTCATCGGTTAACATTCTCTCACTTCACTAGGAGTATGAACGAGACATTTCTATGTTGAAGCAACAGATTAATGTTCTGCAGAAGAGTCTGAGGTAACATAGAAATTAATTCTTTTCTGATAGTCCATATTTTAGAAAAGGTAAATCATTCGAAGAAATTGTTGCAAAACAAACCTACAAACCAGTGGAAAAAAATTACATGAGAGATTTGTGAAAAAATAATTTTGACAGTGAAAAGCAAAAGATGAGAAAATCAGACACTAGTTAGTTTTTTTATATTAAGATTGTGCTGTGCACGTAGCTACATGTTTGGAGAAATAAGTTCAGGGCATGGGCAACTGAGCCTCGAAGAGTTGTACATGTTAGAGAGGCACCTTGAGATCTGGGTGGATCACATCCGGACCAAGAAGGTCAGGAAGCTTTATATTCAAGCCCTGTGCTAATTTGCTGATTTTCTCAATGAATGTCTCCTTTTTTATACTCTAGATGCAAATCATGTTCCAAGAGATTCAATCCCTGAAGAAAAAGGTATATATCTCCTTTATACATTGGTTCTCATTTGTTAGAGTAAATTAATCAACTAACACAATATTAATCATCTAACAGTATCTCCTTTTATGGTACTGTTTGAAACAAGAGATAGGCTTGAATTCTAACTTGGCATTCCAATTCATTGTCCAGGAGGGCATATTGAAAGCCACTAATGAGTTTCTTCAAGAGCAGGTGTCTACTTTCTGTGTTAATCCTCAGAAACAAATGCGAATTAAAATCTGATTTTTTTTCCTATTTATTTATGTATCTATTCACAGATTGTGGAGCAAAATGGTCGTTATGATGCAGCCCGACTAATAGTCCAGCCCAGTGGGCATTTTGATGTATCTCCATTATCAGTTACTGACAACGTCAATACAGAGCCAACTCAACTGTTTTGGGGACCTGAAACGAGCTTCTCCTTTCCATGGGAATGAGGATAATTGAGGGGCTTAAACTATTATTTCCCTATCGTGTCCTGTTCATATATAAATTATAGAATATAAAACTGTATAGGTGTGCAATATCGAGTAATATGCCTCTCATTCAGTGTGCATGTATTCTAAATTGGAAAACTTAATTTATCATGGTTTATATAAATTTTATAAACATGATAATTATAATTGAATGCTCAAAATTCTATTTCTCTGCACTCAAGACTAAGAATTTGATGCGAAAAATAAAAACAAAATCAAATGATATCTTTAACTGTCGATTGAACAACAAAGTTTTAATAATACTCAAATTTTTAAAAATCTTTGAGACTCTTCTAAACACTCCAATCCTCACTATTTAAAAGTGCATATGTTTAGGTACGTCAAAATCCCTATTTATAAGTAACTCGTTATTATCACTCAATCAATCTAAAAGATTATAACAAATCACAATAATATATCTTCCATACGAGAAGAAATCGTGATAAGATTTTTTCCATATCAAGAGAAATTATTCCGAGAATTATATTCATCGCCGATGAGATTATATCTATTTTAAAAGCTTATAATTATGCATATAAAAAATATTTTTACTTAATTATGCATAATTAAGTCTTTACAAATATATGATCCTCTTTGTTATAATATTTGACATATTCAAATATTTATTTTGGTCAATCAAATCACATATTAAAATCTCATTCAAATCTTAATATATATGATCACCATACGATAATATTTGAAATAATTAAATATTTATCTAATATTCTCACACTTGGAGCAAAAGGCGATGCGCTCGCCCTCAACGCCCCCATCGACCGGTCCCACGGCCATTACAAGGGAGGTAAATCCATGGGGAAGCTATGCCCCTTGAACGGTTGGCTAGAGCAGAGGGGGGCGGTGAAAACTAGGGAGGATTTTAGACCTCCTCCGGTCTTGACCCCTGCCTTCTTGGAATAAACTCACACTGCTCTAGCCAACCGCCTATCCCGTAGGGGACTCTAATATTCTCACACTCGATCATATATCTCATCGTTGTCTGAAAGAGAAAATAAAATACATGAACCATGATAATAGGTCTTTTGAAAGCGAATATTATCTCTCATGTCTTTTAAGATCCAACTTTAGTGATATTTTTCAAATCAATGAATGTGTATATAAATGAAACCAAATGAGAAAATATCTTGACATAATTGAGTTTCAAAAATTGTTCTCATAGCAAAATTACATGAAGGAATCAATTCTCATTTTTCTATATGATCCTTGAATTTTAATGGTGACATACCTTTAATCAAAGGATTTACAGTCACTAATTCAATATTAATGTATTCAATAATCACGATCTTATCTTTAACAAGTTCTCTTATGGCCAAGTACTTAATGTTGATGGGCTACCAATTTGATTGTTCTTAATCATGAAAACAACAGTTGAATTGTCACAATATATCCTCAATTGTTTAGAGATAGAATCCACAACTCAAGTCCAAAACTGAAACTCCTCAACCATACACCATCTGAGGTAGCCTTAAAATAAGATACAAACTCAACCTTTACAGTGGAAATAGCCGTCAATGTTTATTTTCACTTCTCTAAGATATAGCTCTATCAGCTAGCATAAAAATATATGCTGAAGTTGATTTTCATGAATCAATGCATCCAATGTAGTTCGAATAAGAGTAGATAATCATTTCGAATTCTCAACTCATCTAAACATAAACATGTAGCTTTTGGTCCCTTGAAGGTACCTTATCACTTTATTTGCAGCTTTCTAATGGTATACACCTATATTACTCTTATAGGTTCCCAACATCCCAATAGCATATGCAACGTTAGATCTAGTGCAAACTTGAGCATGCATCAAGCTTCCAACGATAGAAGTATAAGGAATGCTCTTCATTTGTTCCCTTTCAAACTCATTTTTAGGTCATTGACTTAAGTTGAATTTATCACCCATCATAATAGGAGCTATACTTGGTGAACAATTCTTCATCCAAAACTTCTCTAAAATTTTATTGATATAAGTTTCTTAAGATAGTCCCAAAATACCTTGATGTCTGTCTTTATATATCTTAATGCCAATAACATAAGACATATCATTCATATCCTTCCTATCAAAGTGTTTAGAGAGAAATTATTTTACCTCATATAGAAAACCCTTATCGTTGGTTGCAAGTAAATTATCATCCACATGTAAAATTAGAAAATATATTTTACTTCCACTAACCTTCTGAAATTTAAAACATCATTGACAGAAAGCTTGTTTCAATCCATTTATGAATTTCATTAACTTGTTGGGGATCGTTGCGTCGGCTAGAGGGGGGGTGAATAGACGTTTGCCCCCAAATCGGTCATCGTTCGCTCGTTTGTCTTTCTACAATGGTTAGCACAGCGGAATATAAAGAAACAAAGACAAAGACAAGACAAACCAATATAACATGGTTCGGAGATGGTACTCCTACTCCACGGTTGTCCGTAAGGTAGAGGACGCCTGCGATCCTTTGGCGGATCAAGCCCCAGTAACCCTGGCTAGGTCGAAGCTCCTTATCGATGGAGAAACCTAGCACAAGACTTTGGCGATCACCACAAACACTCTCACGACCTTGGAAGACTACTAATAGAGCTTAACCAGCTCTATTTCGTCAGCCATAACTGAGCACCAAGCCCCAGTTAAATAGGCAACGGATGGAGAACTCAAGGCTGAGTTTCCGCCAACTAGTCGACTTGTGGTCCTCACCAGTTGACTGGTAGTCGACCATTGCGACGCCAACGGCACAAAAATGACTCTATTCCATGCTGGACAAGTCGACTGGTGGTCCTCACCAGTCGACTGATGTCCAGCCAGTCGACTCAACAGTTGACTCCAAGAGCTACTGTGTCTGTGGCCAAGAATTCCAGTTGACTGAGGCTGAGACCAGTCGACTGCCCAGGCTTAAATCTTCCTGGACACCAAGGTAGTCGACTCTAACTGGACTCACCTTGACTAGTCGACTGGTAATCCCCACCAGTTGACTGGTAGTCAGGTAAAACCCTAAATATAAGTATTTGGGCATCCGACTTGACCCATTTCCCTCTCGAGTACAATCACTCAGCACTCGACTCACTTAACACTTCTCTGCAGCCTTGACTATTGCCTTCAAGCCTTCTTCATCTTGGCTCTTGTCCCTCGGATGCATTCGAGCCTCCAGCTCATTTCCCAATGACATCCTTCATGTATGTCTGGCTCTCATCCCTCGGATGCATTTGAGCCTCCAGCTCATCTCTCAATGTCATCCTTCACATATGCCTCGAAGTACACTTCCCTCAGCTCATCCTTGCTGCCATGTCCACGGTCCCTCAGATGCACCATCCTTCACTGGACCCGAAGCCATCAAGTTGTGTATCCTACAGTCCTGCATGACTCATATACACATATCAAATATAGGGAAAGCCTAACTTAAACCCTTTGCCTAAACACCAAAACCCAAGGTCATCCCAGACCATCTTGAGGCAAGATTGCTCCAACTATAACAAAGAACTCTACTGAGAATGTTACATATAACATTCTCACTACTCATAACTTAAAAGCAAAAAACAAAACAACTTTTAATAAACTAGGTAGGCAATTCCTATTCCCACTAGGACAAACCCTAATGCAATAGTAATTCATACATGCCCTTTCTTCTTTGGTTGAACTAGGACACATTCTGCTAGGACACTCAGGATGATGTCAGGACACAGAATCCTGTAAAGAACTCACACGAAGAGATCCTACAGACAAATCCTCTTCTGGTTCTTCTTCAGGATCTTCTTCACATTCTGAATAGTGAAGTAACTCTGTGCACAGCTGTGTATATGAAATACGCCCCTCGTAGTGTCCTCATATATGATACACAACATCCTTTAGATTTTCCGGCAATGAACGAACTAATGTCCAAATCCGGTAGTTGTCCAAAATCGAAAACTCCTGCATCTCGAGTTTCCAGAATAATCTATCAAGCCTTCCCATGTATCCACTGACTCCGTAAGCGGGATCGTATTCTATCCCCTGGATAGTTTCTCGCAGTTTGTTTCGCAACACATCGCGATGAGTCATCGTGGTAATCATCTATATCATATGAAAAATTAAAATTAATCAAGTCAGTATAAAACTGACTAACCAGTACAAAATCAGTTTTTTTCAATTTATACAGCATAGAACCAACACAATAAATCAAGAAAACTAATCTTCTTGATTTTCAGGAGCTTCAGTTGACTGATAGTGGTGAGAACTCACACACCACACTATTTTCTCCAAGTTCCCCAGGTACTTTAGAAATATGTGCAATATTCTATCTTCTCACCATACCACCATTCTAGTTCACTAAGTTGTTTAAGTCGAGTCCTGGTTGTTCCAAATAACTACTCGATAAGTTATGAATTAAGTAACAAATGGTTCACTATCCACAACCAATGCCGACTCAGTGAGTACCAATCAATCAATACCAATCCGATAAGCTTCGGTTCAGCTAATGCCGACTCGGACCAACTCAACTATTACTTACTCGGCAATGTTGAACACGTGCAAAACCATTTGACACAATACTGATGCCACTATTGATTTCTATGAATCAATTTGATTGGACCTTGTTTAAGCCCATATTTCAACCCAAATTTACTAGTCCAATTGCTAGCTTAATTGGATCTATTTAAGAACCTTAATTAATAGAAGCCCATGCCTCTACAATTCGGTCTCATTCATGCACGAAGCAACGTTGACAGTTTTTTTTTTAAAAAAAAAACAAATCATATCCGTATAAACCATTAATGAACAGATCTGATTTTAGATTCTCAAACATTAATCTTTTTCATGTTATCAGAATCATTTCTGATCTAATGAAGGGAAAAAAAAAATCTCCTTCCCTCCCATCACCTGCATCTTCTTCTCCCCGTCAAACCACCACCTCTAAAAATCAGTCCGATTTTAGCGAACAAAGTTGAGACTGTAAAAGGTGGGTTGATGATGATGATAAATTAAGATGCAAGTCAGGTCACTATATTGATCGCGATTTCACCTAGACACAGGATAGAGCAAACTCTGCCAATGAGATTTCCGACCTTGATTAGAAGCCTTTTGTTGATCTAATTTGGTCAGATAGTGCAGAAGACTCCAATACAAGAGGTAATTTGTATTTGGTCATGAGATTCAATTGAAAAAAAATTAACCTGGGAGCTCTGATATCATTGCTGGTTTTCTTTTTGAATCTCTGCTATAAAATGGCATGAATCAAAGAACTGTAAACAAAAACTTACAATGATTTTGTTCTTTCTTTGTTGACCAATCTGCTGCGTGAATAAGATCTTTCGATCTTATGCTCGGTGTCTGAAAAACAATCATGATTCCCAATCGGAAAGTTTCTACTCTTTCACAAATCAAATTCTGGCTTTGGCTTACTCCGACAGCATCTCCTTCCTCTCCGACAGAGTTTCAAGAGCGATGCCCCTTTCTATATCTTTTCCTCTTAATCACTTGGATGCTCCTTAATTTATAGCACTAGCATTGCCCTTAATTAGTGCATTAACTAAGTGTAGTGCGTGCACACATTGCCTGGCAACGTGTGCATTCGTGTGCAAGTGCAAGCAATTATAAAAATTGCCTACAACTGC
>JBAMHZ010432643.1:0-10696 GCA_037177395.1 Alpinia galanga | reverse complement strand
ATCCAAAAAAGTTAGGAAGAAATTGGGTCAAGAAAACTTGAAAAGTAATTATTTTTAGAATGTATTCCCTGGAAAACCAAAAACACTAATAAATCTAGAGGGAGGCAATAACGACGTACCGTTCTGAAGCACTCATTCGTTCTGTCAAAGCGGCGCTGCGTTTTGGGAGGAATACTAGTAGTCTTCTCTCCGCTAGGTACCGTCTCCCCTCTTAGTGCAGTTTTTGCAGTAAATGGCTTCGCAGGCCCAGACTCCATTGTAGCTCTCTCTCTCTCCCCCCTCTGTGCCTCCCTTGATTTCCTCCATTTTAATTTCTGTGCAGATGAAAGGCGCACTCCTTGTTGCTCCAGCAAACAACAACAAAGGTACAACCGCTACCGCTACAGCCACCCGCAGCGCTGACACACACAATAATAATAAGGTGAGGGATCAGTCGATGGTGGAGAAGGCGACGGCGGCGATGGGGAAGGTCGAGGCGCTGCGGTGTCCCCGGTGCGACTCCGCCAACACCAAGTTCTGCTACTACAACAACTACAGCCTCGCGCAACCTCGGCACTTCTGCAAGGCCTGCAAGCGCTACTGGACCCGCGGCGGTACCCTCCGCAACGTCCCTGTCGGTGGCGGATGCCGCAAAAACAAGCGCGCCGTTAAGAAACCCCACGCCGCCACTGGCGGCGGAAACCCTTCTCGCCCTCTTCTGACTTCCCCGCCGAATCATCGCCATCATCATCAAATAATTCATACGAATTCCCTCCCGGCGGACGCGGGGAGACCAGGTGCCGCCTCCTCCGACGCTGCCGCCGCTCTCTACGCGCACCACGCCCTGCAGATGGCCTCCGCTGCCTCGTTGCCGCTCATCTTGGATGGCCTCACCGACCCGTCTTATGCTGCCGCCGCCGCTGATCTGCTGCCGCATCTCGGCCTCGGAGTGCTCTCCTCCAACCGAGATCTCGGCTTTCAGCACCTCCTGCCGGTGAATTCCATCCTGAGCGACGACAATCTACTGATCGGGTCCTCTATGCTTCCCTCTCCGTCACTCCTCGCGTCAAGCATCAAGCATCCGATGAAGCATTTAGAGGATCAATTCGATCAGTCTTTGCTCCTATTCGACACGAGTACTGATCAATTGGAGGCCTCCTCACTGCTCAATGGAGGCATCAACGGGATGATGAAGGAAGTCAAACTAGAATCGTCGCAGAGCAACAATGTGATGACCGGCAACAGCTTTTCGCAGAATTGGCAGAACACTATTGTCCCCTCCGAGGTCAATCCCTTGGATAACTTCGTTCCGACGACTTCAGTTGCCATGTACTGGAACTCAACCACCGCTGCCGCCGCCGGCGGCATTAGTTGGTCGGATTTCAACACAAACTGCAGTTCCTCCATTGCTCCTCTTATCTAATTCCTTGTTAGCATCATCCCTCAACTTAAAGTAAGATCATTGGCTCCTTCATCTTCTTCAGTTTTCATAAATTAAGATAATTACTGGCTTGCATTGCATCGATCGACACCCATGCCAGAGGAATTAACAAGTATACACGGATCGGATAGATCCTGTCGGTCCGCAAGCGAATTAAGGTCTCATCATCAAGCCCCTTGTGTTTTTAAATCATTGAGGCACCAAACAAGACTGGTTTAATTTGCTCCCAGAGGAACATCGAATCTTTTTGGTAGCTAGCAATTAATTTCCAATCGCACTGCTGGAAATTTATTAAGAAGATGATGAGAAGCAGCTCTTGCATGTATGTATATATATAGCAGGGATTATGATCTACTGGTGTGGTTGGTTTTTAAATTCTTCATCAGTTCATATCAATATCTAATAGTTGATCTGCTGAAGAGACATGCTATTTAACAAATGAAATTTTTCTTCCCTTTCATTTCTTTGAAGTGCTTGCAGAAATTAAGGACTTATAATTTTCCTCGAGTTGTTGTGACTAGTATTTCCTTGTTTTTGTTCGTATTGTTCTTTCCTGGACTGTA
The DNA here is from genome assembly GCA_037177395.1 of Alpinia galanga. Lineage (NCBI taxonomy): Eukaryota > Viridiplantae > Streptophyta > Magnoliopsida > Zingiberales > Zingiberaceae > Alpinia > Alpinia galanga. The sequence continues at coordinate 8,713 of JBAMHZ010432643.1, read as the reverse complement.
TTAATTGATACATTAATGGACTGATCGATCATGAGTGGACTTGTTTGTTTTAATTTGCTCTCAAGATTAATTTTGTTCACAGCCATTCAAGTGCCTTCAATTTCATGCAGTGTGTGGAAAATTCTTGCTTGAATATTCAACATAATTTAGTTTCTTTAATTCACTGCCTTTTCATCAGTTTGTCTCATTTTTCTCAGTTGAATATTTAGAGGGGGGAGGGGGGTGTTGGGAAACTAAATAAATTAAAGCACTGGGCCGGCATGACTTGTGTCTCCTCCATGTAGAAGGTGATCGTAAAAATGGCAGACATGTGTATCAACTTTTCTTCAGCGTTTGCTTGTCTTTAATTATTCATGGAAAACTCTTTATGGCCTTAAGGTAGCTTAGAAGAGTTCCAATGTGTAACGAGGCAAACAAAAAGATAGATACTTTTTCCTCATGTAACTTATAGTAATTGGAACTGTGTAGGTTGGTTTTGACTACAATAGTGCTCTCTCTCTCTCCTTGACCATGTTTTTAATACATAAACAAATATATGTAGGATAAGAAATGAGAAATTTATGGGTATAATTTATGCAACTGGCCAGGTTCAAATTTCATAACAAGAAAATGTCCAAGTAATTAATCCAAAAATTTTAGTTGACTAGTGCTTTTTTTCTTTAATTTGTGAGTGTGTGTGTGTGTGCGCTAAGCTAAACTGGAAATAATTAAAGAGTGGTGTTCCAGTCTTTGATGCTGTGGTATTTTATGACTGAAGACAAATGAAAAGCAAAAGGTTGATTCATCAGTGTGTCGTGTAATTTTCTCTTCTTTTTCTTAAAAAGTCAATTTGCTATCAGTTTTTGTTGTTGTTGTTGTTTATCTCTATATAATAGATATCCTTTCAATGGTACAATAGATTCTAGTAATGAACACTACTTATGCTTTTTTATGATAGAACTGACTGAATGATATACATATAGACAATATATTTGTGTGTGCGTGTGAATAGGACATAATGTTTTTTCTTGTTAGCTAAGCTTTTGGCAGGAGAAATGATCATATAATCAAATTTGAGGTACCAAAAACATGTCATGAATTTAAAATCCTCGGTTGTTCCTTAATGACATTTTTCTTCTACTGTTTTCTGATTATTCAAGCTTCGGCTATCTCTTTTAAGTAGTTTTCTTTGAATGTAGTAAAAGACTCTCATACACTTTGCCCTCCATCTCCTCAAATATATTATCAAGTCAAGGTAAGATTAGATTATTATTAAGTTGTGGTGGGATATAGATTTTTCAGATCTTCATTTAGATTTATATAAAAAAAACATTAAAATCAATTAAATATTATTTATTATATTATCTGGTATTTTGTTGATGTTCCTTGTAACTTTCACTAATCATTTTAACTATTTATCTATAAAATATATACACTTCAACCTTTTTTTATCATTGATGGAAGATACAATATTTGATTGCATTTAGAGGTTATTATTCCCTTTATTTTATTCTTTCTAATAATTCCACATTTATATGTTGGCATTCTCATCTCTAATATATCTTTTTTATAAGTGGCACTTCGTAATAACTTAACAAAACAATTTATAAAGTATAGAGGTTTGTCTTTGTTGAGAAAAAACTACTAGTAACACCTTTCTCAAAGAAAAAATATTGAAAAAAAATATAAGACCTTGTGAAATTTGAGGAGGAAATAGACTTAAAGATCAAGCCACCAAAATAGATTTATGAGCATCATAATGGACTATATTTACAAAGAGAAAGAAAAAAAGAATCCAATACCAAAAGTGTTTGAAAGGAAAAGTAAACAAGGCATCTAATTCATCTATATTGCTAGCTAAGAGAATGGAAGAAATAACAATGTGAACAAATAAATTATAACTTTTAAAGAAACACTAAAAAAATTTATAAAAAAAACTTAGAGTGATCTATACTCGACGTGTTGATCCATAATCTTTGGCTCTTTACTTCAATAATCAGTGATCTTTTGTTCCTTTTAAGCTTGAACAAATAAATTAAATAATTAAATTATGTCTTGATCTCCTACATCATACCAATAATAACCTCTTATATGATCACTATCTCATTAACCCGAGTACTTAGCGATTCACGAACCTTTCTCATTTATTTATTTATTTATTTTTATTTTGAGCACTTAATATTCCCAGGCTACATCCAATGCAAGAGTATATGTTTTCAACTTGAAGGGAATAGCAGACTTAAATGACTTCTAATATATCATTATATGAATTTAAAATTCTCACACCTTGGTATAAAGTTTTTCAAACCTAATTCATTTAGAACTAAACCAAGCAATTATTGGTTCTGGTTGGTTAAGTTATAGCATATCAAGACTAGCTTCCCAATTTTCTCATTACAGTTTTAAGCTCCTTGGGTTTGTGATCTTGTATTAACTTACACAATTAATCCTCTATTAATTGTAAAAATTTACAACAATATTGTAAAAAGGAGTTTAGTATTATTACTCTTTTCCTAAATTTAAAAACAGTTTCAGATGTTAGAACCATATGTGAAGGAAAAAAAAAATCCGAAATTAAAGGAAACCTTTCAAGTATATATATCGCTATGGAATTTTTTTCTTCTTGATTTTGTTTCTTTTTTATATACTTTTTGTCTTAAATATTTTCAGTACAAGATTTAAGACGCGATTTTCCTCTTCTTCCAACGAAATCGATCAAATCATAATTTGGACTGGCGTGTCGTCTCCTTGTGTTGTGGAGTACACAGATATTGGAGCAGCTTTAGTGGCACCTGCCATTTTGTATCGCCAGTGGATAGTGCGTCAGCTGAGTGAGTGACCTCGGTCCACGAATGCGATATGATTGCAGCGCAGGCCACTGTTGCATGGGAAAAGATACCATGGGAAGCTTTGCACAACAACTTATGCATGCAGTACTATATATCTGCAGGCCACTTTCCACTAATTAAACCATAATATTACAGAAGAAAAGAAAATATACATGGATTAGTAAATGGTTATATATATATATATATATATAGGAACACTAGTGGTGCATGCCTTCTGATCGAGTCAAACAAAGACTTGTGTTTTTTTTGCGGACCTGTTTGCTAGCCGAACTAGCTAGTATTGGCTGAGGATTTGGGCATGCAGAAACTGAAACAGTAGTTTGTCCTGGTGGCTCAATGCTTTCAGAAGCTGGGTTTGTCAGGTCTTGGCTTTCTTTTAAGCGCCACTACTTGTTGTTATATTTTTCATGCATGTTTTAAACTTTTTGGAATAACTTGTTATCAAAGGCATCCATGTACTTCGCATCTATCCCAATTCAATTCAGTAATGAATTCTGAGTGGACTACGGGTGTTCAGTTATATCATTTTTTTTAATTTTTTTTTAGGTGAGAAACATTGTTGGGACAAACTGGCTAAATTAGTAGCATGTGGGAATCCAGCGATTGTTTGATAAATGAAGTTTTAAATCATAAATATGTACTGGTACTGCAATGTAATAATAAGAGTTCTTAAATTTTTAATCTGAATGTGTAATTATTTCATGATAAGATCAAATTTATTACAGTGATAAAATCGTAACGTCCACAAAAAAGATGACCACTTTAAATAAGAAAAGCATAATCATAATCCCCGACAAATATTTCCCTACAGACCACCATATATTGTTTTCTTTTATTACCTTCTCCTGCAAGTAATGTTGGTCGAGTTGTAGTCTTCAAAGTTGCAAGTCAGAATAATGCATCACTAAGCACTCATCCACGCACCTAATCCAACTTATTGCAATTATATTAAAGTAACAAGAAGGGTGATTGATCATATTCAGCCTCTAACAGTAGAAGAATGCTCAAATCAATCTATCAAATAGTTTGGTGGAATACCTTCAGTGGTTTCAAGTAGAAATTGTTTTTTAAAAAAGGCAGGCAAATATATTTTACATTTTGTTATAAATAATTAATTTCATTACATTTAATTGATTGGTGAATTGATAATTGATTTTGATACAATTTAATGTATTCCGAAGGCCAAGAATAATTTTCATGAGAAAGATAGGATGGTTAGCGTGGCTACGGATAATTTACTATAACTAACAAAGATCAATTTTTAAGGATTGTAAAATCTTTCGAGGTGCTTGTCCTTCCATCACTTTAGTGTTTGATTGGATAAAATCTTTTATAATTTATTTTTATTTTGATGATTATGAAATCGATTTCAGGACTTTTTTACTATAATAAATGGCCAAGAATCCCGTCAAACACTCCATGGTTCCTTCCAAAATCCATCTCTAGAAAAGCCAATGCAGCGGGTTAATTAATTAACTGAAAAAAGTTCTGCGATCTGAGAGAGGAAAACTGAAAACTTCTCCCGTGGATCGATTCCAAATCCATGTAACCACAACAGCAGCAGGAAAGAAAATCATCTATCAATGCATGCAATATCTATGACAAGAAGCAGCTCCGTCAATTTATAGCAGATTATTTTGGGATTTAATTTATAAAAACATGACAAGAAGTTTTTCCTCTATTTTTTTTATCTGATCGACTGACTATTTCTGCCTATCGAACAACAAAAAGATTCAAGGGCTCAATTGGAGGCTTTAATTTCTCGACGAATCTATTAAAAAACGCATGATCAAATCTACTGCATGAAACATTAACATGATTACGGAGGGGGAGGCTGGGGAGTGGAGCTTGCCATGTCGAAGACCACGTTGTTGTTTGATCGGTGTCTGATCTGTTGTCGATCTGCTGCAGCAGCAGGAGTTGCTGCGTTGCCTTGCTGCTGCTGCTGCCGCTGTTGTAGTTGTTGGAACAAGAGCAAGTTTTGGTGCTGCATCGTGAGGGACAACCGGGGTTGTTGCACCAACCGCTGGAGGCTGATCCCGTCCAAGGGGTTGAGCTCTGCTGCCGCCGGCATTGGCGCCAGGGGGAATTCACCGAGGAAGACGCCGCCAGGAATCTGAAAACTAGGGAGCTCGTCTCCAGCGAGGCCAGCAGCACTCCCTCCGCTGCCGTCGTAGAAAAATGGCGCCGGCGGCGGCAGGGGAGCACCAATCACTCCGGCCGGCGCGGCAATAGCTGGAGCAGCATGCAGCATCTGCGGTTGTCCAGGAAGATTGAGCGCTGCTGCTGAAGAAGTCGATGGAGAGAGCTTCCTGTTCCTTCGGTGGTTCTTCTTGGAGCTGCTGCCTCCCTCAGGGACATTGCGGAGGGTGCCACCGTGCGTCCAGTGGCGCTTGCAGGTCCGGCAGTAGTACCTCGGCTGCGAGGTGTTGTAGTTGTTGTAGTAGCAGAATTTGGTGTCGTCGGATCCGCACCGCGCGCACGGCACCCGCGGATGTGGCGCCGCAGCCGCCTGATGCGACCGCTGCCGCTTCTGCTGCTGCTCCTCCTCCATCGATCAATCAATGCTCTGAAAAAAAGAATGGAAATTTCTTCGACTACTTGTAGAGGAAGACCAGAACAGGATCCAATTAATTAATGCAGATATGAACCGACAGGTTTGCGAGGGGAGATTAATATCCTACCTGCCACTAAATCACCGAGCTGGGAACGCGATTCACTGCACGAAACCTCGAACTCGAAAACTATATCGGGAATTCGATTCGCATATGGATATACCAGCAAATCTCTTCTCAGATATCAATATATTCTCTCTATGCATGCTTTAAAAAAATAATTTACGCGGCTGAATTGTTAATCAGGAGATGCCTGATAAGCAAGAGAATAGAGAAAAGAGAAGAGAGGGAGGGGGAGCTAGGGAGAAGGGGGGATGTTCGGGATGAGAGGAAAAGGTCAGGAGGAAGGTGAGAAAGGCATGCACACGAAGCTGTTAGTAATTAAAGGTGATAAGGGAAGCAGTTGTGGGATTGTTGTGGATTGGGGTCCCCCTCGGCCTCAGGGCTCGATCAGTAATGCTAATAATGGGGTGAGAAGGGACAAAAACCAGTAAGATGTAGATAGAAGAAAGAGAAGGCAAGCGAAGGGAAGGGGAAGGAGGCGCGCGTGAATGGGGTGAGGGGAGGAAAGCTGCTGTCAGAATTGTACAAGAAGCTGCTGCTGCTGCTGCCGCTGCCGCTGCCGCTGCAGGCTGCAGCGGAGGTACAGAGGCTGTGCAGTGTCCTAGTAGCTAGCTCAGAGCGCACACACTGCGTCAATAACAAAACAGGGTGGAAGTGTAAATTCCTTTTGGGAAAAATATCTTAATTTAATTATGGCTAAATATATATTTTATGAAAAGATAACGTATTATGGGTAAATTAATACTTTATTGAAAATAATTGATATATATATATATATAATTTTGACCATCACGCTTTTGATTTTATTTTGCAACAAGTGCCATCTGCTGTGGAACAGATAAACGCCAATAAAAACTGTTACCTGCTGGAAATGAAAAATGCTGGAAGGCCTATCGAATTTGCCACTGCATTTGATTTTGAGTGGTCTGAAACAGGTACCAAATAGATTTTGTGAACTCATGCAAAGGATTGGTTTGGATTTGAAACTTTTATCTAATATTTTGACATAAAATTTGATTGGAGTTTTTTTTTTTCTAAATCATTTATTATTATAATTAAAGTGGAGTTTTGAAGAGACGATAAAATTACTATTATATGATTTAGATATTATGAATTCAAATTTTGAAAATAATTTTTTACAAAGTATTGTAAAATTATGTGCAATAAATTTTTCCTCTAAACTCTATATTTATGCGAATTTTGTGTAATCATTCGCTATGATCTTCATATCGTGAAATATGAGATTATTTTCAATTTTGTTGTTGTATACTGTTTCATTCCAAAATAATATTTAATGTGTAATTGCATAGAATATTTGCTAGATTGTAATATTAGTAATAAATGCATATCTTCACAAATTCTATAAATCAGCCAGGAATTAATCCAACTCCTCATCAGATTAAAAATCTGAAATGCATCTCCAAATTAGAATTTTTAATAAAATATTCGCTTATAGCATTGAATTAATATTTTTTTTTTTACCGCCTTTGCATTCCCATAATAATGGTTTTTTTTAAGAAATAAAAAAATTTATTGTTTGGTGTTTTGGATTAAATATTCCAGGGGACATGCATAAAAGATCATTTTTTCTGCAAGTCTAAATGATTCAAAATGAATCAAATTTGATGTGGTTTAAATTTATTTGATAGCATAATCGAATAAAATCTAATATAAAAAAAGTAAATTATTGAAATGGTTATTCAAACTAAATTTGATTTTTTTTTAAGTTTAATTTCAGTTTGGTTTGAATTATAAATTCGTTTAAATGTCATTGATATCTCAATTCGAATTTATTTTATTTGTTTAAACTTTTATATTATTAGATATTTTAGTTAATTAGTGAATTTGATATATTAAATTTATTTATTTGAGTTAAAAAAAATTATTACAAATTTAATAAGAATTTTATTAATTGATATAAAAGGTAATAACACCCATCCTAGCGTCCTTTAATGTCAATCTCACGACAGTATGAATGGAGTTAAATCACAAGGTCAGTTTATAGTCGACCGTCACATGACCACTCAAATGAGAGAATTTCTTTCTTCATAGGTATGCGCCCATTGGAAATTAATTTTTGATCCATTGATGCAAATCTATCACCTGATGACCACAGCGGTATGCCCATGTGGACAATAAGAACTTTATTAATATGCCCGTGTGGACAATAAAAACTTTATTAATGTGGTAAAAATGTGATAATGCTCATGTTAAATTTTCCTCATAGTTGACCCCCTAATTTAATGAAGAGTGGTAAGCTACAATGGTCCCTTTGCATGGAAGAGATCTATAGGAACCCAACGAGACATTTCACACTCATTGAAAATTGATTCCAAGATCTCATATAGTAAGCACCTATGTAGGCATCAATTGTGTCAATCCATGGGGACAATAAAAACTTTATTAATGTAGCAAAATGTGATAACTACTCATGTAAAGTGTCCCTTATGAACGGCCTTCCGACTTAATGAAAGGTGATAAATCATGGGGGAGTTTCCCCCTAGCACAATAGTCCCTTTACACAAGATAGATAAGGAATCTAGCGAAATATTTTGCATCCACTAGGAACATGGTTGACCTCTTGGCTTAATGAAGGGTTGAAAATTACCGGGGATTTCACCCTAGCATAGTAGTGTCTTTGCATGGGGAAGATCAAAAACCAAGTGAAATATTTCGCATTCACTGAAAATTGAGACTCCAAGGCCTCATGTGGCAAGTACCCATGTAGCTATCAACTGTGTCAATCTATGAGAACAAAAACATTATAATGCTCACTCCCAAGCACTCTTCATAGTCGGTCCTCCAGCTTAATAAAGAATGGTAAATCATGGAGGGTTTCGCCCCTGGCACAATGATCCCTTTATATGGGGAGGTCAGAAATCCAACGATGCATCTCACACACTATGATAATTGATCCCAAGTGTAGAATTAGATTACCAAATTACAAGATGAAAATACCGTAAATGCTTACCGTGAGTTGCCGATTTGTTATTCGGATTGAATTTGCTATCTGAAAAACAATCACAGTGCAATTACCAAAAAGTTCTTCTTGATTCACAAACTAAATCTCTTTCCTTGCTTCTTTGAATGCTCACTTCCTTGTCTTTCCACAACTCTCTCTGTTTCTGAGTCTCTTCTTCTCTTATATACAACTTGGATGAAACCGCAGAAGACACTCACAGTAATGCCACCGCCTCGCACCGCCTT
>JBAMHZ010432633.1:0-10696 GCA_037177395.1 Alpinia galanga | reverse complement strand
GGATTAGCCAGCTCTTATTTAACCCAATCCAAATCCCGTAGATTTCTAAAGTGACTCTATGTGTAACTGTGCCCTAAACTCCGATCCTCAAGGTTTTCCTAGCCTTGTACAACCTAATTTCAATATTAAGTCTCTATGTCAATTGACACACACTCATAACTTCACGTAGAAATTTCAAAACCAAGTTTGCTCACTATATAAATCTTCTATATACTTTTCTCTTACACTCCATGTCAAAGATTCATAATTTCAACTCCTCTAGGTCCATTAATAAGTTTTGGTCAAAACTCATTAATAGTCTTAGCCAACTCTTATTGAACCCAATCCAAGTCTCGTCGATTTTTAAAGTGACTATGTGTGCAACAGTGTCCTAAACTTTCATCCTTAAGGTTTCCCTAGCCTTACACAATCTGATTTTAAAATTCAACCTTCGTGTCAATTGACACGCACCCATAACTTTGCGTAAGAGGCTCATAACAAAGTTTGATCATCATATAAACCTTCTATATATCTTCCTTTTTCATTCCATATCAAGGATTCATAATTTTAATTCCTCTAGTTTCATAAATGAGTTTCAGCCGAAACTCATTGATAGGTTTATTCAACTTTTATTGTGGTGCTGATTTTTAAATCAGCACCACTTTAATGCTGATTTTCCAAAATCAGCACTACTTAGTGTTGATTTTTAAAACTTAGTATTAATGTGGTGTTGATTTTCGAAAATCAGCACCATAAAATTTTAGATTTTAGTGGAGTGGTAATATAGGAAATAAATGCGTCTTTTGGTAATTCTCAAACCATAGTACAACTTTTAGGAAATATCAAACTTTGAGTGCACCTTTTGATAAATTGCCGCAAAAATAATTGAGAGTGATTGTGTAGCGAATGCTAATATAGATGTCTTCCATGACACTTGATGGCACCCATGGAAAAAAAATATCAAGAGGTCCTTTTACTCAATCCCAAACATCCTTACACCATTAGATGCCATACAATGACACCAAATGAAGAGCACAAGCTGAGTTCATAAAACACTATGTGCAATGCTGATAACATCACGGTTCATGAGCTTTTATATACAGCATATAATCTGCTAGTCTGACAAAGCTTCAAATGTTATATCTATGGACAAACACATCCCTATATGCAGTCACCACTACTTCATTCCATGCTCGAACTCTCTCCGATAATATCTCCAAAATGGCTGATTGAATTCTTCTAGTTTTGATTCTAGCAGAAACCTTTTTTAAGATGATCTAAACCTTTGATGGGCACAATATTTAATGAATTCCTCCACTAATTGTTTTTTCTTCCATATGGTCCCTGAGGTTCAAATCATAAGAAGAGATTAATCAAATCAAAATATTATCATTGCTTCAAAATCGATTTACATAGGATGACTGATCTCACACCTGTCCATTGTCAATTAAAATAAATGAATACAGATTCGGTGTGCACTGAAGAAGAGAAAATAGCACTTCCAAACCGTTGGAATTGTGACCAGGAAGTAGATGGATCTCCAACTTCAACAATTTGTGAAGAATTGGTAAACTTTCTGTAGTTGACATGAGCTATAACCGAAAAAAAAGCACTGAATTAACTAGTAAAAAAATAAAAGTAGTATTGAACTTTATATATCACAGATTCACAAACGATCTAAAATCACTATGACAAAATCTGACAAAAATGCGATATTAGCTCCTATTTAACATGTCTGTTATTTATGGTGAATATTAATAAGATGTCTTATCAAATTAATCAGTAATTGAACATTAACACTATTTAGGGGGGAAAAGCAATAAGATTCGACATTGAATAACATAAACACTATTGTTATATTTTTTATCTATGATTTTTCTATTCTGCATGTTCATGTGCTATCATCAAGGGAGGCTTTATCCTCGATCAAGCAAGAAAAATAGTGGCAACAAGGAACCAATTCCAAGAAACCAACAACAGAAGATGATGACCAGGCATTAGATTCTCACCATGACTAGGATGTTCTTTTGTTTTACAGATAGAAATGTAATATAAAACTAGCAAGCAAAGATAAGAATTTAGATCCCTTCTTCCATTTCCTTTTCTCTTTGTCTACTCTTGTTTTTTTTCCTTTTTCTACTATTGCCCATTGTATCCAATTCACTATAGCATGATGCTGATAAGCATGTGCACGCATGCACAATTTACATTTAGGATCCTTTGTTCACAAGAATTCTTTTTCCAATATATTATGCATTGATGACCATTTTCATCATCCCTTTAGGTTTAGTGGCAGTGTAGATTTTTTTTTCCATAGACAAAAAATAAACCACTCTGTAAGTGATATAAATCTTTCCCATCAATGAACATTGTGCTTAATTTAATGTCCTACATACACAAACCAAGCTAACACACATTTAGGATTCAAATTCCAATCTATTATGCATTGATAACCATCGTCATTTAGCATTCAAAAATCTTAAGATCACCTGGAAAAGGTTAATGATTTATACCATTTTGGATTTGTTCTAATATTTTGTAATTGACAATCTAATTATGGCTAAACAAGGAAAAGATAACAATATACCTTGGTATAACGAGACAAGTAATGAAGATAGTGTTGCAAAAGGCTCTGCAACTGAACAGAGGCTAGAGAGTGCGCCTCAACATGCAACTGTTCCTGAAGAGCATCAGATTTCAGCTTTAAACATCCAAGTTTCTGATCTCGATCAACCGAAATCCTGAGTTTAACGTTAATTCTTCCAAATCAGGAGAGCAAGGGAGCAGCCTTGCCAAGCATTCCTTCGAAATCACGAGGGAAAGCGTCTCGACATTGTTCATGATATAGCACTGAGGAAGGTTACGGACTGACTGCCACGAGCTATGGCCAAATGGACAAAGTCCCGAGTGGGTGAATACATTGTTGCCCCGAGCGCAGTCGATCCAGTCGCAGCGGCGATCTACATCGGGGACGAATCAATCTGCAGTCGGAGGCGAGTCGAGAACGCCCGATAGAGCAAGAGTGGCAACGGGTCGGCGGCAGCTGGTGACTTGGAGGCCCGGATGAAATAACCGGAATGGAAGCGGACGGCGAGGCCGGAGGCCCAGACACGACGCCATCGTCAGTCGAGGACGGAGCCGCGGGTGAGAAAGAAGACGAGGATTTGGGGAGATTGCTTCGGCCACGGCCATGGCGAACGAAATCAGCCACAGCAGATGGATCTAATTATTTATTATATTTATAAATAAAAAAAATAACAGCCGAAGTAAATTCAAAAAATTATTTGCGATCGCATTCTGATTTATCATCTAAAATAAATTGTAACTAAAAAAATTATCGAAACTGATGTGAGAAAACGATGTCGATATTTGTACAGAGGAAACAATCTCAGAAGAGTCTAGAAGAATCTACATATCCAAAACCTCTTGGCTTTAGACATTCTCATTCATGGAACATGATCTTGTGAAGAGCAGTGCCGACCCATTGACTCCTCGAAGAACCATCATCCTCGAGTCGACATAAGTACCACAAACGAATTTAGACACATCAAACATTTCAAATGGGATCTGTGTGCGGACCTCCTGAAGCACTTTCTTGGCGGCGGCGGTACTCAGTGAGGATGAATCAAGTTTCATTGATACATTGATATCGTCCACGGTGAGCTTAACAGTGGGAAGGCTGGAGGGAAGCTCTTTAAGACTGTCCATCCCTTTCCATTTCCTAGTAGACAAGTGACCTGAAGCCGGGTTGTGGAAGGCAAACCTTCTACTTTCTTCGCTATCGTCTTCTTTGGGGTAATGCCTTCTCCCAGGGCAAATCTTCATGAGAGACTTTACCTGCAAACTTCCGGTAGGCCCAGACTTGTCGTGCGGCCAATGAGGTGTTGGAATGACCGTGAAGCTTACATCAGATACAAGCGAAAAGCTGCGATGATCTGAAACTGAAGCTTGTTGCAAAGTTAGGTATGCACCGTCGATAAGGACTCTTGGGGTAGTTTGTCGAAGAGTTAATCCAATATGCCTTCCTGTGGAGTATAACAACCTCCATCTACCAGGCAAGAAGTTGAGCCAACCCTGCCAGTCCAGGAATGTGCAGGAAAACTACACATTATATATTTTGGATGACTCACAATATCAAGTCATGATAGATACCTTAGTTCTAGGATTCGGATTCAGCAACTCCATCAGCTCTATAAAATAAGCAATCCTACTTCGCTGTAAACATGGCAAAAACAATATTATGTTACAGGATCAAGATCAAAAAAGTGGATGGTATCCACAAGACTTAGATTTAAAAAGATAGATGCTCATACTTTCTTATGGCTTATGGCTTATGTCCCTAATATTTGGAGTTAGTTATATGAATCTTATTCTACACTGCTCGATCGTCCTTACCGAAACTAGTGTGGTGACCATCTACATAAGTTGAGGTTATACATGAAATAAAAAGAAATGTGCGTTCAATCACCTGATGGCCAACGTAGATGTAATCTTCCGACATCCGAACAGCAGTTGAACCTATACCCCACCGGATCAAATCCATGGAAGGGCCTGTGCGCCATTTAGGACCACATAAAAATGGATGTCTTAATGCATCCAAACAACTGCATGGAAATTCAAATAAATTTTCATCGCTAGGGAGTGTAAGCAGAGCCGAGCATAAGGTTAGAATTTTGCAAATACAATCACTGAAGTTATGTAGTTACACTAAAGTAATGTTACATGTGTGACATTGTAAAGTTCAGCATCCAACTATTTTCAGTTTTATATTTCTCTCTAGGGCGAATGATAATTCTCACTGTAAAGTCATGCTTGGTTTATACCTTATCCTCTTTGAAGGTTTCAAAGCCAGCAACTGTGAGAGAAGGTTCCAACCAGCACCCCAGTTTCTATCCATTATCTATATCATATAAATATAAAGACGCACTCTTTTTTAGCAAAACAGCTTTTTCTACATCTTACAAGAAACTTAGAGAGTAGGTGTACATTAACCTGCAAGCCAGGATTGCCAGATGGCAAATCGCGGCACAGAATTGGCAAAAGGAATTCACGCAAACACGACGGATCATTTCCCTGCAAAGAAAATGTATAAATTGTCACAAAGAAGATAGAGAAGTGATTAAATCTAGTGACACTGGAAGGCTTTTTTACTCTTAGGATATTTATAATAATGATAATTTGATTTCTCTATTTACATGCAAAAAAGCATTACAATATGTCTATTCCACTGTACCAATATGCTGTTTTTTTCTCCAAGGAGATCAAGTAATTTTACAAATAAACAAACCTTCGTCAAGAAAGACTTAAACTTTAGGAAGATTGATGCATCCATTAACTCTTTCAGAATCAGTCTTGCCATGATGAAACCAACACATCTATAACAGAAAAGACAATTAAAAATTTCAGTAAAAACTTTCCATAGATTATGGTAGAACAATTCTTCACATTCGTTCACCTCGTACTTGTCACTATACCTCATATCAAATGCAATCATCAATTTCCTCCTGTCATTGTTCACCTCATTGTTGTTATGGTTTGGATTGCTGTGGTTGAAATCAGCAGCATTTCCAAGGATACCTATCTAGTAACAGAAATATCATCTAATTTATATGATGTTGAAACTAAACGAACAGAATCCCTTTATGCAGTGTATACAAACTTCCATAAGAAACACCTCAACAGTGAACTTTGAATATCTAGCCATATTATGCAGTTCAAAATAAACTTCAAAGAATGGCTTCACCTAAGGGAAAATTATATTATCTAAAACATTCTAATTTGTGCTCGGCGACTTCAAAACCATTCTACAAGGAGGTGAGACTCGATATGAGACAAACCAAGATTCACCTTGTTCGAATAACGAAATAAGTGGCTCAGCTCAAGTTTGCAGCAGTCTAGTACGATCAGTTAACAAGAAGATGTGACCAAGAAATCCTGAGATAGAACCAGAAGAGTAAGTGCATGTGATCAGAATGAATACAGAGGATAAGCTGGGGGATGGCACTAACCATGGTTTTGATAGGTACTTTAGTTTAGTTTGGAGCAGAAAATTAATGTATTGAGAATTCCCTAGATAGCTTCAAAATTGCAAAATTAACACACACATTAAACATTCAATAAGCAATTAAGGTTCATTCAGGTCCAAGTTATCTGTTTTCTGCAATTCCATGTCAGTGTAGTTTGGCAGTAACGCAAGTTGTGAATTTGGAAGGCATGTCTCTCATGTGTTAATGTAAACAATGTGGTAGTATACCTTGAAAAGAGAAAGCAATGCAACCTGTATGCGGGTACAGAAACAATAGTAAGTGGCTCTGATCAGCTGCCTTCGCTTAAGGTGAGGAATCTAGCGGTAGTAGGAAGGGCAAAACTCAATTTTATTTAAGGCTACTAAAATTTATCTCTTGGCAGAAGTGTCATAGTTCCGGACAACAATTTAAATTTTCAAAAAATCACTGAAAGACTTTAAGTTTTTAGAGTTGAAAGCTTCAACAGACAAAAGTTACTAAGCACGAGATTTATTCATCTTCTAAATTGAATAAGATTTTAACAAGATGTACAGAATGTGGAAAAAGGTATACCCTACCTTGAAAATTTTAGCTAAATTTACTAAATCTAGCTACAAAGAATTAAATAATATAAAAACTCAAAAATACAAGCAATAGATAGGCAAATTCTAGTCAAATCAAGTAAACATTTTCCAAATAGCAAAAGATAGTGCAAATGCTAAAGTCTAACTTACTTTAACATGTTTGTCAACAGGACTGATATGTACATTCTCTAGCCTTAGTTCTGTATGAGCTAGTCCATGACTATGCAAGTAGTTGACCTACAAAAACTCGCAAACGTTAATATAATCCACGATGAAAAACACAAATGTACACACTAGTACAATTTGCTCACTGCAATGAGAAGATCTCTCATTAAAATTCTGGTGAGGCGATGTTGCCGGCTAACAGCAGGTCCACCTGTTGTATCATCCCCAACCCTCCTAAGACATTCTTCATCTAGTGCCAAAGTAGCTTCCAATGTGGGAAGCCAATCTGAGAGTTGAAGCCAATGTCTCAGAGAATAACTACCATGATACTGCAGAAAGAACCTAGCATGTTAAAATACTTGGGCTAAGGGCTCAAATTATCAACTAACTAAATTCATGATTTATCATGTTGTTCCTAAATATGTTATAATACTATGGTAATATGAGATTTTCGAACTTACTCCATGCACCAATGTAAACGGGACATTGTCTCCAATGTCTGACGAGAAAACATAACCATACACTTGCATTGCATAGGAGTGATACATAAGCTTGCGCCGAGCAAGTTTCTTCAGCACCTGAAAATAATGCCATGTCGGGGTCTTTCAGTGGTTATATCATGTTTATTACTTCTAATCAAATTCTGGAGCAAAATCACTCCATTGATTTAGCAAAAGAAGCTCAGTCCAACCAACCTCCAATGCACGCCGACCTCTGCGCTTCGCTTGAGAAGTAGTCAGTTGCCGAAGCACTACACTCGATTTGTACAGCGGGCTAAAATGGTACAGATCCATCAAAATCCGAGCTTTGGCCTTCGTGTCCATTAGAGCAAGTTAGGCCAAAAGCAGGGAGATTCTACTCACCTATTGGGATCACAAACAGTCGCCTCGAAGATCAACTCGTCAGCCTACGCAATAAGAAACCAACCGAGAGAATAAGCGCCTTCGATTTCACGAACTAAAAAGTCAACATTTTGCTTGAAGAACAAGGCATAGCGCACCCGTCCATGAAGACCGACGCTAACTTCAGTCGAAATTGCAAAATCTGACATCCTGAACTTCATGACGGGTCCGATCTCCTCATCGGCCTCCGCCGCCGCTTTCCCAGCGCCGGACGGAGCGGCGGAGTTGATCTTCCGGAGAGAGCACGTGGCCTGCCTTCTCCGCGTAACTATGGATCCCGAAGAGCACCGAGAGCAAGGTAAGGTAGAAGAGGTGAGGAGCGGAAGGTTGATCCGGAACGCATCGCGTGTGGGGAGGAAGGAGACCCCGCAAAGCGCCATGGTGGTCGGTCGGGAGGCCTAATGGAATCGGAGGAGAAGGAGGTGAACCAGAGAGGGGAAGGGAAGGGGGAGGAGTAAATAGTGTGGAGAACAGGAGGTGGGAACGAGGGCGTTGCGTGTGGGAAAGAGGCGGAAGCGTTGCACCATGAGTTCGCTGCGCGTCCACCTCGAGCTCCGCTGCGCTTGCCTCTCTTCTTTCCCACTCCACAAATATCTGCGACCGAACCGCCGGTCGAACATCGAGCCCGGTTGGTTCGGTTCACTAGCCAACCATAAAATGCGGACGGCCAGCAATTCGAATTCACAACGATTTGAACCGACTCGAACCGGATTTTCTAGTCCCCAAAACATGAATTAACTGCCGAGAAAATAAAATAGAAAGAAAAAAAATCATTTAGCCCCCTATATTTTAAAATGATTATAATGAACTATAAGAGATATTTTAATAATATTTACAAATATAAAAGGGAAAATGATAACAATAAAATTAGCATTTAGAAAAAAAATAGTAAACCTATGAGAGGCAAAATACATTTTTAAAAATATTTAAAAAAAAAAAACAATGCAATTGTGGCATAGAAAAGCACTGCACTCTGAAGGAATTAGAATGAGAAACATCAGAATCTTGTATCCAAATGTGAATATTATGACAAAAGAAACACAAAATATGGTAAAAACAAGTTCTGAATGGGTTTATTTTTCCTCATTTTCTTCCTTTTTCCCGTATCGGCGGTTGAACTTTGCGATCTGCCCGAGACTTTCGGCCATCTGGCGCCTAGCTCTCAAATGGTAGACTTTACCAACATGGTTAATTCTAGTCATCATAACATTGATCAATCTACCACTTTGAGTCACATATGAAATCCACTGCATTTGAGGATGTATCCCTTTCTTCATCCTTTTTCTTTTCTGCCATGAAACAAGACAACCATGATACGAGAAGTGATAGATGAAGTTTACAGAATAAAAGTGCTACTTGCAAGCATAGAAGTCGCTATTTAAAACGGTAAAGAACTTGTAGTATATAATTTGAAGTCAATATAAAATGATCAAAGATGTCTTTTTAATCTGATAGGAATCAGATAACAGAATGTCAATGCAAGTAAATGGATAAGTTTCGCTCGAAGGATCATGCCAGTTAAAACTTTGAAACAAACTCAATTAGGGCTAATAACACAGACACAACATGGTTTCAACATGACACGACAAGGCCCATTCAAAAATACTCTTCAAAATTATATCAATTGATCTGTCAAAGAAAGTTCAAATAACTTTTCTTCATATATACATGTGTGCGTGAGGCTTAAATTTTTCGGTCCTCGAGGATGGAATCTCTCAAGGCCGCAGATCTCTAATCTTCTTCCCCTCCAAAGTTAACAAGTAATAATCACAGTAAATGAGAAAGAATAATCCAACCTCCCTTTCTGTTATCCTCCTTCCCTTTTATATCAGCGACGAAACGTCTTTTTTCCACCTTTTCTTTCCCACGACCTCTGTCATCTAACTGACAGGAGGCGTCTGCTGTGTTGAGGCCACTGTGGGAATACCAGGTGGCATAGAATGACATTTTGTTAGGCAATTAGAGGAATACTCTTGAAAAGACATATTCTTATTATGACACGAGGTGTTCTCATTTGGTTATTATAGTATGTATGTAGTGGTTCCCTTGACCTTTTAGTAGTCTTATAGGCACGAACTCTAATGACTTGCAGAAAAGAATCTTGTATGTGATCCCCATCGCAGAGGATTAGGGTTCTCTTTATTTCAAACCATTTTGTCCTGATTCAACATTGCTGAGTTGTTCCCCCTCAACTTATTATTTCTCCCTTTGGACCGAGTCGTTTTATCCTAACTCGTCAGTTCCTCTTCTTGCCGACCTATTCTCGATCATCTCAGCATATCTTCTCTTGAACCAAGTTACGTTACTCCGGTTCAGCAATTCTTCTTATCACCGAGTTGCTTCCAGCTCAACGTGTCTTCTCCTGAGCCGAGCCATTCTACTTTGGCTCAGTCATTCTTCATCTCGCCGAGCAGTTTCCAACCAGCTTGATATGTCTTCTCCTAAGCCGAGCCATTCTACTCTGGCTTAGCCATTCTTTTTCTCACCAAGCTGTTTCCAACCAGCTCGGCATGTCTTCTTCCTAGCTGAGCCATTCTTCCTCTCGCCGAGTTGTTTCCAACCAGCTCGGCTTATCTTATTTGATGACCAACCACCCTTGACTTAACCTTTTTATTATGAAATGTAAATATAATAGTATCATTAGTCACTCCTCCCAAAATAGTCAGACTAGACATATAGTCTGACATTATTAAGGATTTCAATTTTTGAAACTTTTCTTTAAAGAGACTTATGAAATTATTCTTCTTCTCTCACTCTGTAAATCTCTTTACTGCTTAATGGGCTCACCTTGACCGAATATTTTAAGTTGCTAATACACCTTAATGGGCCCGACCCCTTTTGAGATAGGGTTTTTAAAGGAAGACTTGCAAATAATTCTTCACTTTTATACAACTGACTTTACTTTTCGTCTTCCCCACTATTTCAAACTCCTGACATTTCCCTCCTTCACTATTCATCTTCCCTGCACTCCTTTAACTATCTCCGACGACTCTTCCTCTTTTTTGGATGACACGCCCCTTTAGGTTAATCCTTAGTAAGGTTGATTCTTCCAACTCTAACT
>JBAMHZ010432613.1:0-10697 GCA_037177395.1 Alpinia galanga | reverse complement strand
TGTTCGATCTCCTAAAGTTATGGGGTTGTGTAGGATTGTGGATAATGGAGGTACTCATGGATGAATTGTGTAAAGTAGCATTACTCTATATATATACATACACATAGTTCTGATCTCCTGCGCGACTCGACTATGCATATTGATTTCATTCACCATTGTTCGTCATTGATTTCATCGTCGTTGATCGTATCTGTACTATAGCCCAACCTATGAACCCTAAGTGCGTCAGTGTAATCTGATCAAGGTCGGATTTCAGCCGAATCGTGATCGAAATTTGACCGAATCATAGCCGCTAGCGCCGCAGTCGCTGGTGGCCAAAATTGGCTAGATTCTGACTAAATCAAGGCCTGAATCCGACCACGACCAAGTCTGGACCAATCACAATCGGATTCATGCCACGATTTAGTCAGAATCCAATTGTGTGAGCTTCGATTTCGACAACTAGCCGTGAAGTTATTGTTCATCGTGCATAGTTGCACATGATTAATTGCACAGGAGATCATTCTTGTATATACGATTTCATTACATTGTGCATCAGATTTATGTGCGCCAATGAGCGTCGTGAGACATGCACAGTAAACTCTCGATTCACAGTCGATCCTCACACTCCACCACTAGATTTCGGCTGGAATTGCGGCCAAAATCCAGCCGCAATCGGGCCGGCATCGAAGTCCGACCCAGCAGCAGCTGGATTTCGGCTGTGATTCGGTCAAAATTCGGCCAAATTGTGGCCGCCAGCGTGAGGCAGCTGGTGGCCGCGATTGGTTGGATTCCGGCTGGAATCCGACAGCGGTCGAGCTAGCGTAGAAGTTTGGCAAGACTGCGGTCAGATTCCGGCCACAATTTAGCATAATCCTGGACAATCGTGGCCACGCGATGGTGGTTACAATTCAACCGGATTCTAGCCAATTGCGGCCTACAGCAGCCGCGGTGCTGGCGGCTGTGATTTGACCAGATTCTGACCAATTTTGGCAACAAACGACAATAACGCTATGTTAGTGCCTATAAAATTCACATCTCTCTACAATGGTATGATATTATTCACTTAGGGTCTAATCCCTCATGGTTTTATTTTTGGGCTTTACCCAAAAGGTCTTGTATCAATTGAGGTATCTTTTCATCTTATAAGCATATGATCTTTTCCATGTCCTACTAATGTGAGACTTTGATTGTAATCCCAATACTCCCAACAATCCCCCCCTCAAACGAAGGATCACATTGGGCTCTCCTTCAAGTCTATCCTTCTTCGAAAGACTTCCTCTACTTAATGTCTGATCTTTAACCCACCAGGTCTTCTTGCCAACTGTCTAGTCCTCCTGATCCAACTGGACTTCCTGCCAACTATCTGGTCCCTTGACCTAACTGGACTTCCTACCAGTTGTTCAGTCCCTCTGGCCCAATTGGACTTCCTGCCTAGTATCTGATTCTCTTGATCTAGACATGGGAGCTCCACTTTCTTCGTTTGAGGTGCATGACTTAACATGGATCATGACTTTGATACCAATTGTTAGTGCCTATAAGATTCATATATTTTCATAATGGTATGATATTGTCCACTTTGGGCATAAGCCCTCATGGTTTTGTTTTTGGGCTTTACCCAAAAGGCCCCATACCAATGGAAATATCTTTTTCATCTTATAAGCACATGATTTTTTTCATATCTTACCAATGTGGGACTTTGATTGTATTCCCAATACTCTCAACAATAAATACCAGTATGTGAGTCAGTTGTTACTGCATAAATCACTCACACACTACTACAAGACACACAGCTCAGGTTATAGCTCAAGTGTTTGCTCAAGTTAGGTTACAATTGAAGCCGGGGATGCTTTTTATAGACAGGTGATTGGGTGTTCTTTAGATCTCAATTAGCTTAACTAATTCCTATTGTATGATTGTTCTTCATGTGATTGAGCATCTTCACATCTTTGTCATGATTTTGCTTTTGTCATGTCATGCTTTTGTTTTTGTCTATTCCTTCTTTATGTAATGTGGCTTCTTTATGTGAGAATCTTGTTCTGGCATGTCTGGTAATTTTGATTGGTTAATTAAGCATCCATCATATTATGTAGGTTTTGATGCTCATTTAAGCCTGAGGCATTTGAGGTTGTTGGGCTGCTAGGTCGTGGTTCTTGTCTTGGGCCTTGCCCTATTGCTATTCTTGCTATGGCTGCCATGACTTCTCTATAAGCCTAGGTTGTTCGAATGGGTTTTTAATCTACCCATCTAGCATGGATCTTTTTATATTTCTCATAGAGTTTGTTGTTTTGTGTATGTATTTTGAATAGGAAAAATATGGCTCCATTGTCGAGACTGAAATATGGCAGTTGGAAAGAGTAATAACACTTACCAACACTGATTATGTATTTATTTTCCTAAAGGACTAGGCAGTTTACTAAATAATCTATTTCCAAGTGGTATAAGCTAAACTCCACCAGTGTTCTGATTCAGGTGTTGGTAATACAGGAGATTCTTTTTCTACTTCTGGAGATGGTAATTTAGGTTTAGGGGTTTGTAGTCCCATTAATTGATTAAATTTCTATGAATAATATCATAATTGGTCTTGGTAAGATGTTTCTTCCCGTAACATTAAATTCCTATGGAGAGGTGGGTTTTGTGAAGTACTTCCTTCTTCAGGTTTCAAGGTCTTCATCATCTACGGGACCTATCTTTTTTTTTTTACTTCCTTTACTGCTTCCTCTTCTGTGCACAAACAAAACCTAGCTTCCTCTTCCGTGTCAAAACAAAACCTAACTTCACGCTAACACCAAAACCCGAACATAGAGCTAGTTCCCCTCCATATACACTTCCTCTTCTCCTATTCCTTTCCTTTTCTTCCTTCGAGTTCTTCCACCTCTCCTTCCTATTCCTTCAACACCATCACCTCCATCTCTTTCAATACACTTTCAGCTAACTCCTATTCCCCTTCATCTTCCTGGGACATCATGCCCCCTTCTCCTTCGACACTCATGCTAACATCAACAATGTGTCTCAAGCCAGCCGGTGATGGAAATCCTAGCTTAGCTTGAGATTTCGATCCTTGATCAAAAGCATACAATTCACAATGTGTATCATGTGAGATACAATTCTAACATATATCAAAATGGTTCTTACATACGAAAAGGAAGTGAAAAGGACTCAACAATTCAATACAAATCTTATTAATATAGCACTAGGTTGCAAAGAAACAAACATGAAGCACCAAACTTCCTACAACAATAAATTTATCAAAAATATTATTAATTCAAAGGTGATTTATAAAGGGTAGTTTAGTTCTTTTTAAAGGCTATAACCCAACTAAACATGGAAAAAAAATTAAACAACTAAATACGAAATGCTCACCAAATAGGACTTGACGACTTAGAAATAAATTAACTTTATTTTGAGAATATAAAATACCACCAAATTAGAAGAATAGTCTGCGTATCTTTCTCCTAAGTTGGAAACACTACTAATATTTAAATCAACACAATTCAATTTTATAAACATGAGCACCAATCTTTCTTATAATACGGAAAAGATTGGTGGATCAAACTCTTTCTTATAATATGGAAAAGATTAATGGATTAAATTGAAAGTTTCTCAAAGGAAATTTTAGGAGAATATTCAATGAAAATGGAAAAGGGCATGGTCACCCACATTCCATTTATGTTTACAGTGTACATAAATATGTATTTTATACTTCTCCCTACACAGAGCAATTCTCTTTATAGCATCGCCATAAACTTCTAATACACTTAGCAAAACTCTCAGAACTCTCAAAAGGATGAGAGATAATAGGTAAAGAAATTAGGTCAATTAGCTAAGAGCTTTTGACCCATATACAATTGTAGATGAGCATTATATATGGAAAATTTTAAAGAATCTTTATAAGCAAACCAACAATTGACCAGATAGAATACCAATACTAGGTTTTTCACCAAATTAGGCATTCAAGTAAAATATTTTCTAAACTACAGTTGACGACCTCAATTTGACCATTAGTCTAGGAATGAAATACTAATGACAAATTAAATTAGGTTCCAAACAATTTACATTGTCTTCTAAAAATAGCTTATGAATTTAACATCCATATTTAACACTATCGATGTGGGTAAACCATGTAATCTAGTAACTTCCTAAAGTAACAACTTAACTATATACGATGCATCATTTGATTTATTGCACAGGATGAAATACACAATTTTATCAACTACACTAAGATGGAATCATGACTTTGCTAAGTTCAGGAGTAGTCCTAAAACAAATCCACGTTAAGGTCTTTCCAAGGTTCATGAGAAATTTAGTAATGATATGAAAAGGCCCATGTGTTGTGTTATGTTGTAACTTTATCAATTTGAAAAGTAATTTAGCCAACAAATAATCTCAAAGATAACCAATAAAATAAATGTAAAATGAGAACTATAGTTTTACTTTTCCTAAATGTTCTTCAAGTGCTTGGCATGTAATTCCCAAATTAAGAAGTCAAGTGAAAGTGTGTACTTTAAATAGCTAACCACTTCTAATGACAAAATATGCCAAATCATGATAGCTTCAATCTTGAATATCCTAAACTCATCCTTTAATCATTTAAAGCTAATTACCATTGTACTCATCCTATGCAAGATAGCCACTATTCAGCTTAATGTGTCAATCGATTTGTTGTTTTCAACTCATCTAGCATGTTCACCCAACATGTGTTGTTGGTATAATTTGACCCTAGCTTTGTCTATTAGATCAAAATGTTTTGATGTTTGAGCAATGTATTTGATTTGTGTTTACGTTAGTAGGTCAAAGTCGACTAGATACTTAGTATATAAAATCCAAATAAGGTGAAGACTAACTGGACATTTTGACACGCTGGAAGTCTAGCATGTCTTGATAGAGAAAAGTTCGAGTGTTAATGAAGGAAAAGTTCAAGTGTTGGCAAAAAAAAAAAAGTCAAAAATGTTGGCAAGTAAAAAGTCCAATGGGTATTGGCAAGTGAAAAGTCTTAACAAGTATCAACAAGTAAAATTCAAACAAGTATTGGCAATGGAAGAAGTTCCTACAGGATAAGATTAGCTAGCAAGTGAAAAATCCAACAAGTGTTGGTATTGGAAAAAGTTCGTGTAGGTTTTACTATATATTTGGCAAGTGAAGGAAGTCTTGGCAAGCCAAATTTGACTAAATGCTTGGCAAGTGGAAGTCTTGATGGTCAAAATGGATCCAAAGTTAGGCCGATAGAAGCCCTAGTAGGTTAAGATGGGTTCAAGGCGAGACAAGTGAAAGTCCTAACGAATCCATGTTTGGAAGTCCTAGCGGATAAGGCTAGGCAAGTGAAGGATCTAGCAGGTTAAGGTGGAGTTAAGCACAGGCAAGTTGAGATTGACTGAAATTGAGCAGTTCTGAAATCCCAGAGACTAAGCTTCTTAACAGGGGGAAGTATTAGCAAGTTAAGGTTAATTAATATTTGACAAATGATACAATTTTGAAGGCAAAGCCTCTTGACATGGGGAAGTTATGGTAACTCAAGATTGACTCACATTGGGCAAATAATGAAGGTCCTAATACTTGGCAAGGAAAAGTCCTAATAGGTCAAAATTGACGGATACTAAGCAAATGAGGAATCAACAAAGACAGTTTTTGGAAATCTCAAAGGCAAGACATCTCGTAAAGATAAAGAAATCTCAGAAGGGAAGCCTCTCAATAGAGAAGTCTAAGTGAGACGAAAGTAAAGTGACTTGTACTTTGTTTTTTTTTTTTTGGCATATTTGACTTAGGTGAGACCTCAACCTATGAGTTGGTCAAAGTCAAGCTGGTTTGAAAGTGCGCATAATGGTTTTGTTAATAGGTTAAGGTTCAGGCAGTCGACTAAGGTAAGATCAATCAATTAGGTTCAAACGATCGATGACTCAAATTGTCGCGAACAAAATGTTAATGTTTGTGGGTTAGTCAACTGATTAATGGAACAACAACAACCTAGGAAGAGTATTGTTAATTTGACACGATCAAATTGTGACTGTCAAATGACTTAGAAGCTATAGTAGAGGTTAATCGACTCAAGTAGCCATTGGAGAGTCCATTCATTAGATGTAGGTGCAGTCGACTCAATTTAAGCAGTCACAAGTTCACTTGACCAATCTAGCAAAAAAGAGCTGGTAGTTATTCACAACAAGGATATAAGGAAGTGTTCCTGTGTAACCATATATAAGTGAAAGCTAATAACAACACAAGTGGAAGCAAGCCAAAAAAGAGCTTCATCTATAATTGTTTAGTGTTTTAAATTGTTGTTACTTTGATTGTATCTTCTTGTTCATTGTAAGACGCGACTCCACCTCTAGAAGGCACCCAAGAAGAAGCATACAAAGATTGTGGAAGTGACTCACTAATAAGTTATAGAGCATGGAGTACAAAAGGGAGGTTCTAAATCAATTAAAGCCTCAGTGTTAGCATTGTTCTAGTGTTTTGTATTTTTGTCTATATTCGTTGCATACAAACACAATAGATACCCCCTTAGCCTCACCATTGATCCAACATGTTTATCACTTGGTTCTTTTTAGGACATGATAAAACTCAAAGCCTTGTGATCAAAGTGAAAGATGAAATATATAGCAACATTTAGTAACATTAATGCTTTGGGGCTTGAATGATAATTTAAAACTTTTTGTCAAAAGGAGAATATGATTGTCAGGTTTCATTGATTTCATTGAGTTTATTTTACTAAAGAAGGCAATTAAATGTCCTTAACTTAAGATACCTCTTACTCCTATGCTTAACGCATTACAAGCTCCCTCAAATGCTTCAGGTAGGTCCAGATGACTTAGCACAAGAGTTTTAGTCATCCTTTGTCTTCAAGAAGACTAAAGATTAAACCATGATAAAAGATTGCAAATCTATAAAAGTATAGAGCTTCCTAGATAATGCTAGATTTAGGCCAGTCCTAAATCACCTTGATCATGTCGTGAGGATGAGTCAAAATGCCTTGGGCATAAACAATAAACCCAAGAGAACTTAGGGAGTACAAATGAGCAGTTCGTTACATTGATATACAACTTCTCATTTCAAAGGGTATCAAAGACTAAGTGAAACATCTACCAAATGAGTGTTGTGGGTATTGCTATATATTAAAATGTCATCAAAGTAAACTAAAAATTTTCCTATGAAAGACTTTAAGAATTGGTTTATTACCCTTATCAATGTGCTAACCATTGAAATAAGCCATCTTATATTTGTATGACAATTTTCCATTCATCACTAATTTGAATCTTAATTTAATGATACCTGCTCTGTAAATACAACAACAAGTCAAGCATGTCATCAAGCCTAGGAATAGAAAACTTATAATTGATAGCATTTTGTTTATCCATGACTATTAACACATTCTCCAAAAATCATCCTTAATGGGGATAACAGAAGGACTCATACTTTTCCTAATGAATCTTTTCCTTAGAAATCCTTCAACTTGCCTTTTTAACTCCACGTTTTTGAGGTCCATTTGATAATGTGGAATGTTTGGCAATTGTAATTAGGGATGAGGTCAATAGCATGTTGAATCATAAGTTAATTCTAGAATAGGATTCCTTAGGTGCTCGTGGGTCCCACTTAAACATCTTCAGATACCAAGGCTAGCATCACTCTCCTATCTTTCACTTGCTCTTAACTTAGGATTGCGTGAGAATGTGGAGCTGTTTTCAAGGTTTTCATTGTTTTTGTTTATGGCTTAGGCTTAGGTTCATCCTTAGTGAGTTTAGCCATTTGCCATTGTTCTTTAAGTGGTCTCTCGTCCATAGTGAGTGACAAAGAGGTCATATAGGGGCCTAGTACGGATGATATAGGTAACAATTATGATAACATCATACCATATTTTATCAATGTACAATCCCATCAAAATCAAGACCACGCATCTTTTTGCAATTGGGAGACAAGTTTGCTCTATCCATGCAAACTTATATGGGTTTGCATGAGACTCAGTTTGAGTTGGGTCCTACAAAGGTCCAACGTGGAATCACATTGATGCAACTACTAATATCGATATCGAGACTTTGCATAACGTGAAAATATAGAAAATGGTAGTTCACTTCCATAAGCATTGATAGGATACAATATATCACATGAAGATCCATGATTCCACTATATCACATGAAGATCCATGATTCCACAATCATCTTTGTTAGATCAATTTTTCTAGACTCTCAAGGGTTTATAGTTTGGTTTCCACTGGTTGGATGACAATCCCAGGACGAGTTGAACTAGTTGGTTTTCCTAAAGGGGGATGTCTTGTAGGGGAAAACATTACTAGTAAAGGGAGCTGACGGTTTAAAAATAGCCAGCCTTAAAAAGTGTTCAATTTCTATGGCATGCTTCTTCTGTTGAGACAAGTGAAAATAGTTTAACTGGTTGGATTTTTAATCTGTTCATTAGCAAAAGAGGATTAAAGTCTCCCTATCATCAAAACTATGGTTACAACACATGCAAAGGTCTTCAAATTTACTTTAGTATTTAGTGACATCAAGGATGACCGTTTCCAAGTTTAATCCATATGGTATATTGTTGATTTTTAAAATGGGTCAGGATACATTTTTTCATAAGTTTTTATTTCAATATAGTGGTGATGGTATTGCCTATGATATTTTAGTGGTCTTAGAAACTCTGTCAATGTTCTTGTTGACTCCTTCGAACATGACTTTACGAAATCATGCTCAATTAGTTGAGGTTCTGTTATACTAATCGAGTTGTGCCCTAGCTCAGAAACCAATCAAGAAATGCAATAATAGTCTACCCACCATTACTGTTAGGAATTTGAATTTTGACCAAACAGGTAACATCTAAGGAAGGTGATTTGTTTCAAAAATAGAATATTGATCAAGATGGATGCTATGCACGGATGAAGTTCATAGAGTAAAATAAGATGGCGGTTTTACTATTTCAGAATTCTTTTCTTTAGCCAATATTTTGGATACCTCCATAGCACATTGTTTAAATCATTCTAGGTCATCCACTCTACTTGTTAGGGTCTTAAGCTTGTCTATAATGCCATCAACCCTAGATTGTACATCTTTTAAGGTTGAAAATACATTAAACAAGGAAGTAATGCTAATTGGTGCAGCAAAAGTGGAATCTTGAGAAAGCAAACCAAGTTAAACAAAATAAATTTCGAGTGATGAGCAAATATAGAGTAGATGCAAGCGGCCTTTCCCATGTGAATTTGGGCCACAAAGTCCTTGAGAAAGTTGAACCTTGGATTCTTTC
Organism: Alpinia galanga; assembly: GCA_037177395.1. Lineage (NCBI taxonomy): Eukaryota > Viridiplantae > Streptophyta > Magnoliopsida > Zingiberales > Zingiberaceae > Alpinia > Alpinia galanga. The sequence goes on along the minus strand of JBAMHZ010432613.1, from coordinate 1,487 downwards.
ACATCATCACATAAAGGACCCCAAATTTGGAACAGCTCACAAAATTTGCTATAGTGGGAACATTTTATTTTTTTTAAAAACTAAATTATATCCATATTGGAATTTGATTTTTTGAAGATGAGTCTTTGGCGCAACACTAAAGTTATTGTTGTGTGACCTAGAGGTTATGGGTTTGAGTCATGAAATCAGTTTTTTGCAAAGCAGAGTAAGATTGTACACAATAGATGATCTCACATTGACAGAAGCTTCATGCATCAGGTTACCCTTTATTGGGCAGCCTAATACAAATTAATTTAGCACTAGGCAGCAAAGAGATAAGCATAAAGCACCAAGCTTTCCAAAAAAAATTTAAAAAAAAGCAGCCTGATGAAACTCTCGCCAATGTAGAGTTGTATAAAAAGATCTATTATACGTAGTCTTATCCTGCTTTGCAAGAAGTTATTTTCAAGAATCGAACTAGTGACCCTTTAGGTCACATGACAACAACTTTACCATTGTGTCAAAGCTCTCCTTCAATTTTTATCTCATTAATTCAAAGATGATTTATAAAATAGTTAAAGTGATAAATAGGAAGACAGAAGATCTTATATAAATAAAATATATTAAAGATGAATGCAATAGAGTACTAATAAATAATAGAGAAATAAAAGAGTGATTGAAGAGGTATTTTCATCAATTTTTTTAATGAAGATTTAGATGACTAACTTGATTTAGGTAATTTAAATAAGTCAAATGAATATAAAAATTTAAATTTTGATCGTAGAATTCAAATTTCAGAAGTAGAACAAGTTTTAAATGGAATGCAAAATGAAAAAGTTATTGAACCAGATAATATTCTAATAGAGGTATGAAAGTCTCTAGGAAAACAAGATATTGAATGACTTACAAAATTATTTAACATGATAATGTGTTATACCATGAAACTTTAGAAAAGAATAATAGAAAAAAGATTGAGGACGAAGGCTACAGTTATCGAAAATAAATTTGGATTCGTGCTTGGAAAGTTGATAATAGAAGCTATACATCTTCTCAGGTGACTAATTGAAAAGTATCAAGAGCAAAATCAAGATTTACACATGATATTTATTGACTTTGAAAAAGCTTATGATAAAGTCTCAAATAAAATTATATGGAGAATTCTAAAGAGAGAGATGTCAACGTAGTATATATTGAACTAATTAAGAATATGTATGAAAAAGTAACGATCAAAATGAAAACTTTAGATAAATTAACTGAAACATTTCTAATAAAAATAGAGTTACATCAAGAATCAGCTCTAAGTCTCTATCTTTTTACATTAATCATAGACGAACTTACTGAACATATTCAAGACAAAGTATCGTGATATATGTTATTTGCAGATGATATTATTTTGGTAAATGAGACATATAAAAGAGTAAATGCTAAACTAAAATCTTAACGAAAAATACTAGAAGGGAAATGTTGTAGGCTTAATAAAGTAAAGACAAAATATATGAAATTTAAAT